>OX336388.2:2106145086-2106215086 GCA_946902985.2 Meconema thalassinum | reverse complement strand
AGATGGGGGCTTCATTCATTTCATTCCTGACCCGGTCGGAGACTGGAAGCAGGCTGTGGATTTTCATTTTTCAAGTAAATTCAGCGTTTTGGCAGAGATATAGCTTATTACGTGAGACCATGCGCCTATCCGTCAAGGGAGTGTTTAAGATTCAAAGCTGTTTACCCGGAAGGTTGCTTTTTTGGTAGGAAAAACACAATAGCTCGTGAACTATGTGATGGAACTGGATGAAACTCGGTAGATACATTCCAACATATGATCCCCAGAGGATGAACCTCATTTATGAAATTATCTTAAAAAATAATTGAGATATACTTGGAAAATTAAACAAAAAAACTGTTCATTTTTGGACAGACAAATTTAATACTTTTTTTTAATATACTATTTACAACACAACATTCATGGTGGTTCACCCTTGCTATTTATGCGTTTACTTTACATGAAAAAAAATCATTCCATTCAGACTGGTATTTCTTGTTAAATCGTGTTTTATTGTGATTCACGGAGTTTAAAATATCACGAATATTATCCTTTCAATATATCACGAAATACTTTATATACTGCTCCTCTCTCTAAATTAGATGAAAGCTCTATGTATTTACTATACATATGTCAGTTTTCATAACTCTATGTTACATATTAGTGAAGCTATGATACGATTCGTAACTGGATGCGAAAATTCCCACTGGCGGTGTATGAGTCCCCTTAAGCTCTGTTCTACTGACTTGTTAGATAATGCATTTGCGGGCCAATTATCTCATTTGGCGTAACTTAGGCAACAGATGAGCGATAACACCCGTGATACTTGTGCTTTGCGACAGAGGAGGAAGGTGGGATGGCCTTCATACTCGCAGCATTTCAAATTAATGGTCTCTTGTTCTCAAAAGGGGCTGGAACAAGGACAGCACATTCCATTGTTTCTCTTATGGACAAAATGGAGCAAGTAATGCACAATGGAACCTAAACCAGTTCACTCAATGGTCAGCTCCAGAGGATTGGGCCAGACGCGTATTAGGGTCAAGCCTGAAAGAACAGAATCAAATCAATATTTATGTCCATTCTCTTCTCTTATTCCTCCGTGGCTTAGGCGGCAGCACGCCGGCCTCTCACTGCTGGAACCGTGGTTCAAAACCCGGTCACTCCATGTGAGATCTGTGCTGGACAAAACGGAGGCAGACAGGTTTTTCTCCGGGTACTCCGGTTTTCCCTGTCAAAATTTCATTCCAGCAACACTCACCACGATCATTTCATTTCATTTGTCATTCATTTAATCATTGTCCCAGAGGAGTGCGTCAGGCCTCGGCAGCCGGCACAGTTCATATCCTCGCCGTTAGATGGGGGCTTCATTCATTTCATTCCTGACCCGGTCGGAGACTGGAAGCAGGCTGTGGATTTTCATTTTTCAAGTAAATTCAGCGTTTTGGCAGAGATATAGCTTATTACGTGAGACCATGCGCCTATCCGTCAAGGGAGTGTTTAAGATTCAAAGCTGTTTACCCGGAAGGTTGCTTTTTTGGTAGGAAAAACACAATAGCTCGTGAACTATGTGATGGAACTGGATGAAACTCGGTAGATACATTCCAACATATGATCCCCAGAGGATGAACCTCATTTATGAAATTATCTTAAAAAATAATTGAGATATACTTGGAAAATTAAACAAAAAAACTGTTCATTTTTGGACAGACAAATTTAATACTTTTTTTTAATATACTATTTACAACACAACATTCATGGTGGTTCACCCTTGCTATTTATGCGTTTACTTTACATGAAAAAAAATCATTCCATTCAGACTGGTATTTCTTGTTAAATCGTGTTTTATTGTGATTCACGGAGTTTAAAATATCACGAATATTATCCTTTCAATATATCACGAAATACTTTATATACTGCTCCTCTCTCTAAATTAGATGAAAGCTCTATGTATTTACTATACATATGTCAGTTTTCATAACTCTATGTTACATATTAGTGAAGCTATGATACGATTCGTAACTGGATGCGAAAATTCCCACTGGCGGTGTATGAGTCCCCTTAAGCTCTGTTCTACTGACTTGTTAGATAATGCATTTGCGGGCCAATTATCTCATTTGGCGTAACTTAGGCAACAGATGAGCGATAACACCCGTGATACTTGTGCTTTGCGACAGAGGAGGAAGGTGGGATGGCCTTCATACTCGCAGCATTTCAAATTAATGGTCTCTTGTTCTCAAAAGGGGCTGGAACAAGGACAGCACATTCCATTGTTTCTCTTATGGACAAAATGGAGCAAGTAATGCACAATGGAACCTAAACCAGTTCACTCAATGGTCAGCTCCAGAGGAAGGACTTCCACTTCAAGCAAATGAAGGATACAGACTATTATTAGAGATATTGATTAGTCATTAGTGGATGCTTTGGTCGCATTTCTTAGGACCAATGCCGGAGATGTGATGTCACAGCTGACGTAATGCAAACTGTGAATGTTCACTGAATGTTTCCGACTACTCTTTCCAGACAGCTCATAGTTGCTTGGCTGTGTCACACGTAGCTATCTCATTTCCAATGGTGGAGCGTGCGTCATGATAAGTCCAGGATGTAGCTATAGAACTCTTCGTGGATAAACAAAACATTATCTGCCCAACATCCGCACGGCTGTTATCCGCATCCGCCCCGCATCTCCTCGACAGTTATCTGTATCCGCCCCGCATCTCCTCGACTGTTATCTGCATCCGCCCTGCATCCGCACGGCTGTTATCCGCATCCGCCCCGCATCTACTCGACTGTTATCTGTATCCGCCCCGCATCTGCTCGACTGTTGTCTGCATCCGCCCCGCATCTCCTCGACTGTTATCTGCATCCGCCCTGCATCTCCTCGACTGTTATCTGTATCCGCCCCGCATCTGCTCGACTGTTATCTGTATCCGCCCCGCATCTCCTCGACTGTTATCTGCATCCGCCCCGCATCTGCTCGACTGTTATCTGCATCCGCCCCGCATCTCCTCGACTGTTATCTGCATCCGCCCCGCATCTGCTCGACTGTTATCTGTATCCGCCCCGCATCTGCTCGACTGTTATCTGCATCCGCCCCGCATCTCCTCGACTGTTATCTGCATCCGCCCCGCATCTCCTCGACTGTTATCTGTATCCGCCCCGCATCTGCTCGACTGTTATCTGTATCCGCCCCGCATCTGCTCGACTGTTATCTGCATCTGCCCCGCATCTGCTCGACTGTTATCTGCATCCGCCCCGCATCTGCTCGACTGTTATCTGTATCCGCCCCGCATCTGCTCGACTGTTATCTGTATCCGCCCCGCATCTGCTCGACTGTTATCTGTATCCGCCCCGCATCTGCTCGACTGTTATCTGCATCCGCCCCGCATCTCCTCGACTGTTATCTGTATCCGCCCCGCATCTGCTCGACTGTTATCTGCATCTGCCCCGCATCTGCTCGACTGTTATCTGCATCCGCCCCGCATCTCCTCGACTGTTATCTGCATCCGCCCCGCATCTCCTCGACTGTTATCTGCATCCGCCCTGCATCCGCACGGCTGTTATCCGCATCTGCTCGACTGTTATCTGTATCCGCCCCGCATCTCCTCGACTGTTATCTGCATCTGCCCCGCATCTGCTCGACTGTTATCTGTATCCGCCCCGCATCTCCTCGACTGTTATCTGCATCCGCCCTGCATCTGCTCGACTGTTATCTGCATCCGCCCCGCATCTCCTCGACTGTTATCTGCATCCGCCCCGCATCTGCTCGACTGTTATCTGTATCCGCCCCGCATCTGCTCGACTGTTATCTGCATCCGCCCCGCATCGCCTCGACTGTTATCTGCATCCGCCCCGCATCGCCTCGACTGTTATCTGCATCCGCCCCGCATCTCCTCGACTGTTATCTGCATCCGCCCCGCATCTCCTCGACTGTTATCTGCATCCGCCCCGCATCTCCTCGACTGTTATCTGCATCCGACCCGCATCTCCTCGACTGTTATATGCATCCGCCCCGCATCTCCTCGACTGTTATCTGCATCCGCCCTGCATCCGCACGGCTGTTATCCGCATCCGCCCCGCATCTCCTCGACTGTTATCTGCATCCGCCCCGCATCTCCTCGACTGTTATCTGCATCCGCCCCGCATCTCCTCGACTGTTATCTGCATCCGACCCGCATCTCCTCGACTGTTATATGCATCCGCCCCGCATCTCCTCGACTGTTATCTGCATCCGCCCCGCATCTCCTCGACAGTTATCTGTATCCGCCCCGCATCTCCTCGACTGTTATATGCATCCGCCCTGCATCCGCACGGCTGTTATCCGCATCCGCCCCGCATCTCCTCGGCTGTTATCTGCATCCGCCCTGCATCTCCTCGACAGTTATCTGCATCCGCCCCGCATCCGCACGTTTGTTATCCGAATCAACTGGCATTACTATAATATTGTTTTATTACAGTAGATAAAGCATAACGCATTAAAGCAACACATTTACACTTTCGAGGAGAAAGTCGTTCGTTTAGGCTTTGCATGTCAAGTGCTATGTTTAAAATGAATGTTATACATCCAGAATTGCAACCCTTTTCAGTTTTGAGTGTTAATTTTGCTTAATGACGTAATTTGAATAAGATTAGCTTAAATAATCATCTTACATTTGTCATGACAAATCATAACGGAAAAATACGATATGTTATAAAACATCTGGATCCTAGTAATGAAATTCAACAAGTTCGGATTGTATTCTAAAAGTTATCCGCAGCTTATCCGCTATCCGCTCAGCGATGCAAACTATATCCGCACGGCGAAAAATGTTGCGGATATCCGCATCCGCGCAGGACTTTAGATATAGCCTATACAATCTGTTCTTGAAAGTCATCGAGTTGTTGTTCCATTTGAGAAGCTTAAACAAGGTGGGCATTTAGCCCCGGGTATGTGTGGAATTATGCCTAATAAGCTGAGTTTATGTGATGGCTATAGCATATCAGTGAGTGTATTCGTAATTTAGTTAAGGATTGGGAAGTACCGTTATTCGCCTGGAGTGGAAAAGGGAAATCTACTTCTAAGATGGCCGAGATGAGAATCGAACCCACTACACCACGGGGTGTTCGAAAGTCATAGAGAAGCGAGTCCACAACCAAATGCTATCACGACCAAATGACAGCAAATAGCCAAATTTCATTCATATTAAAGAACACAGTCTCGATTACTCAGATTCATGCAGCCCCTAAATAAGGCAAGAACTAAAGTGTTTATGTAAATATATTTTATGAGCTAGTGACCTAAAGTAATGTTCCCAGAAAGCCTTGCCTGTGACAAATGAACATCAATAATAATTTAATGTTGAGGAACGCTCAACGATGCCATGGTATGAAGCCACAGACGTGAGATGCTTGCCACTCCACCCTCGCGATAAATGACACAGAGAAGCTTAGTAATATTGTTCAGAGAAAGCTGAGGTGCACGAATTTTCATTGAGATGATCTTCCTGCCACGATTTAAGTGCATTTGCTTTCATTTTCTGTAATTATAGTGTCAATCACTCGCTTCCTTTCACCTCCTGCTGGGAGAATGTGCTGTACCCTCGTCATGATAATTATTGGCTGTCATTGTACATCTCGCTGTCTGATCTCAAGTCTTCTGTGAGCTCTTGTGTACATCTTCCTCAGTTTCCTTGACACCTTCAGAGAGTTGTTGGTGTTGCTTCATGAAACTCGTATACTAGGATGGGTTTGTGTTATGTGTTATTGTAGTGTGAGTAGTAAGCATATGGTTGGGATCCAGGACGGAGACAGGTGCATCGGGACTTAGAATTAAATTTATTGGCACAGCAGGGGATTGAACCCGAACCTCTGCGGTGGCAGCCATATAAACTAGACACTACGCCACGAGATAGGTTTTATAAGTAACAGTTTGTATTCCTTTATTTTAGTATTAAGGGCAGTGCGACCATCACCACGAGCGTGAGATTTTGTAGTCTTGTTTTCTTGTTTTAATGTTATTTCTCTTTTATTATGTTTGGAGCTGAAAAAAAAGGTCGCCGTGAGACATGAAATGTAAAGTGTCTCTCAAGTGAGTGTAAGAGAATACAGGATAGAGTAGTCTATGGAACATCACGCCCAGATTTCATAGAATAGATGAACACTCTTCACTCTTCCTCCTACCATCTCCCTCACTCATTTGGTGGTGATTCACGCAACTCAAATGGAAAAGAAAACTTTTCCAGAAACCTTCCTCTAGAAACATCTAGAAGCTCTTTCCTGAAAGCACGAACCATCGCGTGACCGTGTCATGAGTTATCAGCTGAACCGTGTCGCAGAGTTCCAAGACATGTGTTCATGCAATCTACACTTATACATGGCAATTACTTCCAAACAACAACTTCCCATGGAAATATTTTACAATGTAAAAAGCCTCTCCCTTTGCCTAAACGCTAAACAAAATTGTTAATTTTACTGAAATAAAGACATTTTTCATTGTTATTAAATTAACAATGACGGGATATATTTTCAGTTATCAATTAATTTACTGAAATGTTGACTTCATGGCGCAACTCATTAAGGAATCAACAGCTTATAAATGTTGAGAATTAAGTATATTCGTTGCATTGATGATGACAGGGTTAATTAAAAGCCTGAAACTAACAGAAAACGCCACGTCCAGTTTCAGCCTGATAAACAGTAGCTTAACTTTAATCAGAAGTAGCGAGTTTTCGCTTTAGCATGGTGTGATGCAACCATTGATACTTTATGAATAAAGCTGTATAAATCTGAAATCATGATTTGGATTAATCGGCACTTCCTCTCTAAGAACCAAAAAAAAAAAACATTTGTCAGTCAATCTGAGAGGAAGATAGCAATGTTTACATGACGAGGAAGTGGTGTATAATGTGTTACGTTCATTAACAATGTTGCCGTTGGCCTTTTAGAACATATATTTAGCAACAGTAGTGTTATTAGTTTACACTGAGTAGCCAAAAGTCACGGGAAGCGTAGTCCCATGAGAAAATGTGCCGTATATGACTCCTGAGCGTTGCGATGGAGCAGCGTAGTCTGCCACAGACACGAGTGTAGTGACATGGCAACACGTCGCGAGTTAACCGACTTTGAACGTGGGACGATCATCGGCGCATGGGTCATATTATTTCGGAGATTACACTTGAATTCGGGTTTCCGAGGTCAACAATGTCAAGGGTGGATCTTCAATATCGCAGAGATAATGTTTCCATGCGCGTAAACAGCCCCACAGGACGATCACAGGTGTTTAACGAGCCAACATCACGTCATCCATTGAAGGGCAAAATAAGTCAGATCACCGCCCAGTTGAATGTTGGGAGTCAGGAACCCATTTCTTGTCGATTCGATGCCTCGCCGTATTGCTGCCGTTTTGAGGGCTCGCGGAGGAGAAACTGGTTAACAACATCATATTCCGTGCATTCCCATGACGTTTGGCTACTGAGTGTATATAACTACTGTAGTATGCTGTCTTGCAATAATGTTGAGTGCATTACCACTATAATTAAACAGCGTACCATTGTAGAAGGGTTGAGTCATTTCCAAGCTGCGGGACAACCATCCATCAGGAAGAATGTTGGTTACACTGTCCTTTAGCTTCTGTACCGCAATTAGTGCGGATCTATAAACTGTGAACGCCTCTGATAAGTCACGCCGTCACGCCCAGCCCACTGAAGTTGCTGTACAGTTTTGATTTAGTGATTATTATCATTATTATTATAGTCCAGCAGTGGTCTCATGATTCGAAGATTTTTGCTCCACATGATTGCCGAGACATGCCATCTGTCACATATAAAGTACCTGCCTTTGATCTTCCTCGTCGGATATGGTCGAAATTAAACCGGATCAGGACCAATTCTGGTGTTTGTGTAGACACTTTGTTCAAGTGGAATAGGTTACCCTCCCCAAAGTGTGACTGTGGAGCCGAGAGACAAACGGTGAGGCACATCATTCAGGACTGTCCTCTAAGAGTCTATGGTGGTAAGATATTGGATTTTCTCTCAGTGATTCCTGCATCAGTGGACTATATTTTGAATTTAGATGTTAAATTATGAGACTATCTGTTCTCTTTTTCTTTTCAATATTTCATTGAGCTGTATTATGATGTGTAGGTACCGTACGATTAATAATTATTATTATTATTATGTATGTCTACCCCTGTCGCCTCCGTAGCGTAGCGGTCAACATGGTTAGCTGCCACCCCGGAGGTCCTGGGTTCGATTCCCGGCTCTGCCACGAAATTTGAACAAGTGGTATGAGGACTGGAACGGGGTCTACTTAGCCTCGGGTGTTCCAAATGAGTAGAGGGGGTTCGATTCCCACCTCAGCCATTCTCGAAGTGGTTTTCCGTGGTTTTCCACTTCGTCTTCGGGCAAATGCCGGGATGGTACCTTCTTCAAGGCCACGGCCGCCTCCTTCCCTCTTCCTTGCCTATCCATCCTGACCATCCATTACCTTCCCTCATGAGGCCCCTGTTCGCTTTGCAGGTGAGGCCGCCTGGGCGAGGTGCCAATCACACCTCACCAGTTGTATCCCCTCCGATTAGATGTTCCCAGCTCTAGGACACTGCCCGTCGAGGCGGTAGTGGTGAGTTCCCTCGCTGAGTCCGCGGGTTCCACCAACCTGGAGGGTAAACGACTAAGAAAAGAAAAGAAATGTCTACCCCTTTTTATTCCCGTTTTCCAACGGGGTCGGGAATGAGAAGCGATGAAATTCCATATGGCAGATGGTTTTTACGGCCGGATGGCCTTCCTGACGCCAACCTCATAACAGGAGTTAATGGCAGATGAAATGAATGAAGATGAATGAAACTGGGCAAGGATGCGGAAGGAAGCGGCCGTGGCCTGTCAGAAGGTGCCTGGTGTTAAAAATGGGAAACCAAGGAAAACCATTTCAAGGATGGCCAACAGTTGGCTCGAACCCACATCTACTGAGTTCACAGAGAGTTTGGCCCCATTACCTAGCACTGCTCTTTAGCGAGCGTAGCTTCCGCTGCCGGTATTATAATAATAATTTTAAATTTAATTGGAATTCTGCCCGAGGGCAGGTCCAACCCTCCGAAGAGGCTACCCCCAGCCGGAGTTTACGTGCGGTAGGGTGGCCAGGGCCTTTCCGCTCCCCCTTATGTTGGCTAATAGCGCACAGTGCCTAGAACCGGCACACCATCCAAGTTCCGATTGCGCCCAATGTTGCTTAACTGCGGAGTTCTCATGGGATCCAGTGTTTCAACACGGCTAAGCCGTTGGCCATATTAATAATCATTATTATTATTACCGACAGTAGTGGCTACGCTGGCTAAAGCGCGGCGTTAGGTCATGGGGCCAAGCTCTCGGCTGACTGGGCAGACGCGTGGGTTCGAGCCCACCGTCAGCTGTCCTTGAAATGGTTTTCCGTGGTTTCCCATTTTCAACACCAGGCAAATGCTGGGACAGTACCTTCTGACAGGCCACGGCCGCTTCCTTCCACATCCTTGCCCACTTTCATCCATTCATCTCTCTTATCCCGACGCGCAGGTCGCCCACGGGCGTCGACTAGAAAGACCTGCACTCGGCCTCTCAGGAGGCTACACGAAAAAAAAATACCGACAGCAGTGGCTACGCTGGGACGGTACCTTCCGATAGGCCACGGCTGCTTCCTACCACATCCTTACCCAGTTTGATTAATATTCATCCATTCCCTCTCTCAACCCGACGCGCAAGTCGCCCTCGGGCGTCGACTAGAAAGACCTCCATTCGGCCTCTCAGGAGGCCACACGACAAAAAAAGTATTATTATTAATGCACTGCTGTTGTTGCACTGCTATAAACTGGCCCGTGACATAGACCTTGCACACCCACCTACACTCCTGAAGCGCTATGGACATTAATTGTGAGACGGGAGAGAGTTGAATGGCGTGCGCTGACCAGGTCACAAGAACAGCTGCCACATATCCGGGTCACCAGTGCGCCAAATTTTTGGCACTCGTTAGCTACGTTATTGTTATACATGCTCTGGCTCACACAGACCAGCCAAAATAGTCTCGTGCGTGAAGGCCTTGCCCACAATCCATGGAGACGAATCCCTCCGGCGTGCCAGCCATACTGTGCATCACATTTTTAACATCAAAAGTTTGGCATTTATTTATTTATTTATTTATTTATTTATTTGTTGATGGTACACAACAAGGCTCAGTGTGCGCCCCAATAATAGTGCACCTACACAGTAAGATACATTTCCTGATATGTCTGCATTAAGTATTAATATTTTAATGTAATTCTTAAAACTAGGAAGTTCACATAGATCGAAATGCATAGTAGTAAAAAGATAATATAAAAACTAAATCTATATTTGATCTAATGCCAAATATAAAAACAGGTTTTGAAATTATTACATAATAAACTAAAAGGTAACATTAATAACTAGGGAACAGGCCTATCCACATATATGCATTGTTGATTCTGTTTTGTGTGATAATTTTGTTTCAAGTATGAATTAGAGTGACTGGATTATAATTTCCAAGAACGGTCTGATTGAGAGACAGAAATCTAGTTTCCAGTTTACACGAACCGCATCGTTGTAAATACTGCAAAGCCTCCATACAGGTGAATTGTTATGTGAAGTGGTATTGGTTATATCCTTTTTGAATGTTATGGTTGATCTTGTAGTTAAGCGAGGGATGTTGAAATTTAGGAGCAATAGGAAAAATGAGTTATCAATTTGACTGTTAATGACTTTATAAAGGAATTTCATATCATTCACTTGCCTTCAAGACTCCAAACTAGTCATGCATCACAAGGTTTAATCTGGGTTCCTCTTTGGAATGGCTACCAGTACTCTCCAACATCCCGCCTCCTCATCTTCGAAGACAAATGGCACTGAAGAGAGAAAGGCTTAAATGTTGTGACATCCCTCTCCTGCCAATACATCTAGACTGCTCACCTAAAGATCTCAGGCTGAAATCCCGGAATCCTTCTTGGACACAAGGAAGGATGTTGGTCCAAGAGCAGTTTCAAGTGAATGAAGCTTGGCGCAACGAGTGGCTGACTTCAAATTCAGACAGATTAGGTCTTGTCTCGGATCCAGTTAACGGGGTACACTCAGTCTCGTGATGTAAAACTGAGAAGGGGTGGGTTCAATTCCCACCTCAGCCATCCAGGAAGTGGTTTTCCGTGGTTTCCTACTTCTACTCCAGGCAAATGCCGGGATGGTTCCAACTTAAGGCCACGGCAGTCTCATTCCCAACCCCCACCTGAATTACAAATACACACACTAATACAGACAAATTCCACAAAGGGCTTCCTAGGAAAATCTGGACGTCGCTGAATCGTATAAGAACTCAACAAGGTAGATGTCAGTTCTGGAAGCACAAATGGAAAATTGCTGAGAATCCTTTATGCAGATGTGCCACAGACCATCAGTCACATCTCTATGGATTGCCCACTCCGAAGGTTGAATGGTATAATGAAGGAGATTCATCAAGCTAGTGATGAAGCTGTAGAATGGTTAGAGAAATTAGATATCCAGCTCAAGCAACACTGAAGCTATTTGCAGATCAAGGTCTCATTCTGTATAACAAAGGAGACCTACTACGCAGAAGACCTAAGGACCCAACTGCTTCTACCAGCTATAGAACATTACTCTAAACATCTGGAGAGGAAGAAAGCCAAAAGCGAAGATATAGATCCGGACTTCTACGCTACAAGCGCCACGGTGGACAGGAACTGGATGAAGGAAAACCAGGAACTGAGACATGTCGTGACGAGACACGCCATCCACGGTTTTCATCACAGAGTGTGTGCAACAAAATCGTTCCATAACCCAAAAGAAAGCTGTGTAACCAAAAATGTGACAGGTACCACCTATCAAAGTGCTCCAAAAGAACATTATCATTGACTGAGTACAGTAACATGTAAATTCTCTTCTTTTGGCCTTTCGGCTGCAATAAATTCTTATTCTGTATACATTTACTTCTAAATACTGTATATGTAAATAAGTGTATATTGCATCTTTATGCCATACGAAATATATATCTGGGTTCCAGGCCCCAATTTGACGAGACTCAATCTGAATGATTTGTATGACCGAGAGAAATTTAAAATTGGTTGGCTATTTCCATAGAATTTCACCAAATCCTCTCATTGCACGTGAGATAACACGCATGGCTACATATGTTTGTGAAGCAGCTCATCCTGCACTAAACTAGGACAGCCAACGCCGAAGAAACCTGCTACAAGAGCTATCATTATGTCTACTACCATGAGCTCTTGGATCCAATGCTGTTTAACGTGAAGGAAGTTCTTTTCGAAAGTATCGGCAGCTGTTGCTAATCGTAAATTGTTAATACTTGGGAAGAAATTGAGTTTCAATGTTATCAATATCCAACTGTTCCGCGTTCCAAGATCATGCCATCATCTCAAACTGTTGGCCTGGCGGACAGTAAAGTAGCTTTAACGATCTTCAGAGCTGTAACATTTACCGCTCATTAGTCCATTCCCAGTTTATAAAGGCAAGATGTATTCACACCTCTGTGAGCTGTTTCTCGCACTAAACACTGTTATTAATGAACCTTCCACAACTTTCCTCAGTGCACGTCACGTGGGAGAGTGCTGAAGACACCCAATTACCACTAACAACATCCCACTGTCACACTCTCGTGAGATACCTTTCAGTTCAGGACAGCTGCACAGAAAAAAAACCTTTTGTTCCAAAAACTGTGCTATGGTTGGGTTTTTGTAAATCGTTAGAAAAGCACAAAAAAAAAAGCTTAACTCTGAATTTTAGAATAATTTGCGAGATCATTTTGTCGGAAAACTCAAAAAAACATTCAAAAGCCTTTTTCTCTGAATCAACGTACTGTATTTTAAAGAAAAAAATTTAAACAAAAAAATTAGAGGACATTGTCACCTACAATTCGTCTCATCGAGGTCATGTCATACGTTTTGAAATGCAGAAGCTAGGTGGTGCCAAAGTTTCCAAAAAAGTGTTTTTTCACTTTTTGTCCTAGAAAAAATGTATTGTATGTCGGCTTGATGTTGCAAGTGATCTCCGCTGTGCTCTGTCAAATATCAAACCAAACATACCGAATCTTACCAAGGGAAAACAGTGTCAACCCTCTCACTGACTTTTGTACACTAATTTAAGGATTTGTTGTAAAAGTGTGTTATTTGTATTGTGCTAAATAGGTTAGGTTTGCACCCTCCACGTCAGTTTATCGAAGAGGATATAGAAGCGACCGGGGGGGGGGGCGATTAGCACTCGTATCTGAAAAGGGGGGTGTCAGCTGGCAAAGGTTGGGAACCACTGCCTTAAATAGAAGATATTATTTCACAGCAAATCATCTATCGACTGGATATCATTGAATTAATTAATTTCCCGCCGCGTTAGCTTAATTGGCGACCAAGTCTGATCTGGTTAGGATGTCACAATACACAATCTCTTCATCAGGATGTTGTTGTTCGAGTCTTCAGTCTTTTGACTGGTTTGATGCAGTCCTCCATGCCTCCCTGTCCTAAGCGAATCGTTTCATCTCTACATAGCTACCATACCCTACATCCGAGGCAATCTGTTTAACATATTCTAACCTTGGTCTACCCCTACAGTTCTTGTCCTCGACCCTTCTTTCCATAACTAAGCTTGCTATTCCTGGGTGTCTTAGTATGTGTCCTACTAACCTATCTCTTCTCTTCATTAGCAGTCGCCAGAAACATCTCTCCTCTCCCACTAGACTCAATACTTCTTCGTCTGTAACCCTATCTACCCATCTGATCTTCATCATTCTCCTGTAACACCACATTTCAAACGCTTCAATTCTCCTCTTTTCTGCTGCACCAACAGTCCAAGTTTCACTTCCATAGAGTGCCACGCTCCAGACAAAGGCCTTCAAAAATGACTTCCTAATACCTAAATCTATATTCGATGTCAACAGATTCCTTTTCTATAGAAATGCTTTCCATGCCTGAGCTAACCTACTTTTTATATCCTCTTTGCTTCGTCCATCACTGGTTATTTTGCTTCCTAAGTAACAGAATTCTCCTACTTCCTTTAGTTTTTCACCTGCCAATTTAATGTCCATATACTGTAAATTGTTGAAGGTTCTATGAACCAATTAACAATAATAAAGTGGGTTATATTCAGCCTTTCCATAATAATTCGGCCACCTTAGTACCGGTATGTCTACCGTTAGCGAGGATATGCCATAAAGTATCGTCTATGAGTTTCAATACACGGTATTCTTCTTCGTCTCGAGTGTGTTTGAGGTCAGTAAGACAGGAGCGGAACTACAGCGACTCGACTCAACTCAATTTATTACTGTTGGTAAAGTGTTGTTTTTCCATTTAATGATTCCTTGTCCGGAACTAACAGTTGGTTCCGCGCTCTCGAGTGGAATGCGAACAAGAGATGAGTTGACCTCGCTGAAGAAAGTAGCGTGCTTGCGCTGACCTCTCATGTGGCCACTCCCCGCCATCTGTAACCTCCATTCATAAGTATATATATCCCCCACGCGGCGAAACAACCACCATTTAAGGTGTTCAAAAGAAGACCGAAATGAATGCTTTTCAGTCGATCCACACGATTGTGACCAATTGTCATGGGTGTTTCCCTAAACTTGAAAAATGTTTACATGAGATTAATCAATGAATTCACTTGGGCCACCAGTTTCGATCGTCTAAGTCAGGGGTGCCACATTGTAAATAGTTGGGGGACCTTGCGGGCCAATGAAACTCCGGAGAGTTTGAGAGCTATGGATTTTTTTTAAAATGCAGGTGCAATATAGTGAGTTTTGTAGCTTAGTATCGTTGCCATATTCTATATTTGTAGTGGACAAAAAAATAAAACACTAAAAATTAATTTAAATATTTTTAATAATTCCCTTTAAAATAAAAGTACGATGATCTTCAATACACTCATACAGCATGAATAACAAAGAGTTAGTATTTATGTTCATTTTACATAGTTAATAATCAAATTATGAAATAAAGTTCATGATAATTTCGCTAAGTGCGACAACTTGTTTCAAATTTTTGGCGACACGGCGTGGGCCAGATCAAAAAAGTGACAGTCAGTCTGAAAGACTAGACTTTGTATCATTTTAAATGCTACAAATGCTGAAAAATGCTAGAAAGGCTGGACTCTTGACATGTTGGAAAATTATCTGCATAATACTTATCTTGCTTTATAATACTTTGCGTTGTTTCAAATTACTCGCGAACGGCAAGTGCAAACCAAGGGAAAAACAAGGTCAAGCGCACGGGATGCCGTCACGCTCACCAGAGCGCGAGGGGACGTGCCCCTTCCATCCAGTCTAAAAACACTTATAGTGGGCGATGTATTGAAGATAGAGATATGCTCTCGCGGACTTTTTTGTAGAACGTTTCATGCAGACCAATTCTTACGCTCATAGTATACTGATATTTTTAACGGTTTTCCCAGCGTAAGCTTAAGAAGCGCACGGACGCCAAGTTTGTTTTCGACTTTTTCACTGAAATCGTTGCTGCTTGGCTTCCTTTGATCATACAAAAATTATTTTCTACAGAATCTTTCCTCGAGATATCCTTTACAGAATGGTGAAAACCGCATCAAAATCCATCCAGTGGTTCTCGAGATTACCCGTGACATCCAAGAATTGGGGATTTTTGTCTTATACTAACGAGGTAGAGATTGTAGGGGAACACATGCACCAAGCGGTACTATGACGTCACACACGTCAGTGCATCTGGGTACATTTCGTCCCGTCACCGTAACGTAACGCCAGACCCCAGCGTAACGACGAAGTTGACAAGATCATTTAAAATGATAAAATAACCAGTGATGGACGAAGCAAAGAGGATATAAAAAGTAGATTAGCTCAGGGAAGGAAAGCATTTCTACAGAAAAGGATTCTGTTGACATCGAATATAGATTTAGGTATTAGGAAGTCATTTCTGAAGGCCTTTGCATGGAGCGTGAGCTCTATGGAAGTGAAACTTGGACTATTGGTGCAGCAGAAAAGAGGAGAATTGAAGCATTTGAAATGTGGTGTTACAGGAGAATTATGAAGAACAGATGAGTAGATAGGGTTACAAACGAAGAGGTATTAAGACTAGTGGGAGTGGAGAGATGTTTCTGGCGACTGCTAATGAAGAGAAGAGATAGGTTGGTAGGACACAGACTAAGACACCCAGGAATAACAAGCTTAGTTATGGAAGGAAGGGTCGAGGACAAGAACTGTAGGGGTAGACCAAGGTTAGAATATGTTAAACAGATTACCTTGGATGTAGGGTGTGGTAACTATGTAGAGATGAAACGATTAGCTCAGAACAGGGAGGCACGGAGAGATGCATGAAACCAGTCAAAAGACTGAAGACTCAAACAACCACAACAGTCGGTCAAGACCATTGTGCCCAATGAATGGGCGCGGTATGCTACTACGTATAGATACGTATATAATATTTGATTTTTGAAAATACTAGCACTTCGGCATGATAATTCTCCGAAGTCTGGCTGAAAGATTCAACTATCAGCATGTTTGAAAGCATAAACTGTCCTTATGGCAGGTTGTTAATGAAGAGCCCACTATCCCATAAAGGGATGATGGCAGATAGAGAACATACCAAATGACTTTGGCAGTGTATAGCAGCTGCAAGGACAGCTTTCACCAGCCCGGTCTAGTCCAGCCGGTTCTGTGACATGATCTGTGTACATCAGCGCATCGCCGCAGATATATGGTACCAGTTCTCATCTCCGGGACCCGCCTAGCTTCTTTCACTGCGAGTCTGACAACCTGTGCTTCTCTGGAATTGTGGCTAGGAGTCACTCACACACGCAAGGCTGCCAAATGACTCACCTAGTAGACTTTTCTTGGATGTAACGGGTAATCTCGAGAACTACTGGATGGATTTTGATGCGGTTTTCACCATTCTGTAAAGTATTTCTCGAGGAAGATTTCTGTAGAAAAAAACATTCTTTTTTGACCAAAGGAAACCGAGGAGTAACGATTTCAGTGAATCGAGTCAAAGAAAAATCTACCGTCCGTCTGCCTTTTAAGCTTTCGCTGGGTTACCGTTAAAGATACCGTGCTAAGTCGGGGTGGGTTGCTAGTTTGTTTGTAAATTAAACTGAGTGAATTTTGTGTTCTCAGGGCCCCAGGGCTACCACCCCATTTGTCCCTCCCCCTCAAGAGATCATCGTAGTGGCAGACTTGCGACGGAATACAAGACATTTTCAATTTAAGTTTTGAGGCCATTCTTTTCAGTGTTGCCAAAAAAACAGCAATAACATTCACCACGCTAGGAGAATGTATGATAGATAATGTATTGGTTATTACAGTAAATCATTCTTAATAATACTACGGCAACCATTGCAAATTAAGAAACAACTATTCCATTGTTGAACATTTATTCAATTGTTGAACATCTATCCAATTGTTCGATTGTTGAACCTCTATTCAATTGTTCAATTGTTGAACATCTATCCAATTGTTCAATTGTGGAACATATATCCAATTGTTCAATTGTTGAACATCTATTATATTGTGATTTTGAACATCTATCCAATTGTTCAATTGTTGAACATCTATTCAATTGTTCAATTGTAGAACATATATCCAATTGTTCAATTTTTGAACATCTATTCAATTGTTCAATTGTTGAACATCTATCCAATTGTTCATTTGTTGAACATCTATCCAATTGTTAAATTGTTGAACATCTATCCAATTGTTCAATTGTTGAACATCTATCCAATTGATCAATTGTTGAACATCTATCCAATTGTTCAATTGTTGAACATCAATCAAATTGTTCAATTGTTGAACATCTATCAAATTGTTCAATTGTTGAACATCAATCCAATTGTTCAATTGTTGAACATCTATCCAATTGTTCAATTGTTGAACATCTATCCAATTGTTCAATTGTTGAACATCTATCTAATTGTTCAATTGTTGAACATCTATCCAATTGTTCAATTGTTGAACATCTATTCAATTGTTGAACATATTATTTAATTGTTGTACATATTTCGGCTTGACAATGAAGCGTATATTTCTTTTCATTAATTATTTTTAAGGATATCAATTTCTTTCAATAATTATTTCTGAGGGTTAGTCATAGAAAATTCTTGTTCTTAGTAATCAGTAATTTATAGTTTTGAAACAACGACATCTTAATTAATATTCTTAATTAGACGTTTTTCTGAAGAAGTCTTCATTGTCAAGTCGAACCATGTACAACAATTGAATAGTTGTTTCTTAATTTGTATTGATTGACGTAGTCATTTTAAGAATTTGTTGCCAATTACAGTCATTTTTAAGTTTTCAGTTAAACTTCCAAATCCCCTTTACACAGGCTGTACCACATTCTATCAGAGATATTAAAGGATTTTTAAATTTCTCTGTGTTAGGTAGTCAGCCCGAAGGCTGGTTGGATCCTCAAAAAGCACCGCCGTTACGTTATGTGAGTAGATACCCACAAAAACCCAAGGCAGCGCTATTTTGTGGCGTTCTAGGCAAGAAGAGGAGTGAGGTAGTTTGCCATTGCTTTCCTCACTGAGTCAGAACAGTAGTCCTAACCCTATGACTAGAACCTTTCACAGCATTCACAGGCACTGACTGTGCCCCGAATGCCATTACTAAGCACCACCCATACCTCAGTAGCTTCCATATAATCACAGCCATGAGTGAGACTGAGACATCGGTGAAAAGCCACCTTTTACTCTAGCCTGTGCCAACTGACAAATGCAAATGTACTGTATTCATCAAGAGATGGCAAACAGGCCATATTCCACGGATTATCCGGCTGGAAACTACCGGTAAATCACAAAAACAAAATGTATTCGTCTGATTTTCCAATAGGATTTATTGTATATTTCAACAATATTCCGTATAACTCTTCAATCGAGTCCTTCAGAGAGAGAACGCTGAGACTCAAGTTGAACAAGAGCTTTCACCGTGCTCCAACAGGTTCTGTAAGCGTATGCATCGAGGTTCGTCTTCACTGGACAAGTGTACAAGTTAATTAAAACCGTTCGGTGAAAATCAGTCAACTGACCACAAGATATATCGCCAACAATTCTAAAGTATTATACCAACGCGAAAACAAATATTCTTGGTAGGAACAGTTAGCCTCAATGATCCACTCTTAAAACAAACTTAAAAGTCTCCAAAATCAACTATCGATATTATTTTTTAAGGATCTTATTTTCAAATGAAGATATATCATAAATTTCAGAACAGAATTGTGTTACGTTAAGCATTCAGTTAATATACCGGTACTACAACATATTGTGATAAACGAAGGCTCACCGTGCACGCTACTTCCCATTTAATTTGAATTAATATTTTAATTTCGCGTCGCCGGCATGTTGGATTTGGGCTCACCAGATTAAGGGCACTTTCAATAACCTAGTGACCACAAATCCAACATGGCGCCGACTTGAAATTTAAATATATAAATGGACGTTTCTCGCGATTTAACCATCCGAGAGCAGTGAAACTTGCTACGGTATATGCTTATACACATGCTAATCCACTGGCATCTAATTTATTTCAATTGTTTTAATAAGCACAAGATGGTGGCTGTGCGAAATTTTTAAATCTTGGTTTTATTTCTTGTGGCCTAATCATGCGATTGAAGTTTGAATTATACACGTACACAATAATCTGCATGTAATAGTACATAACTCTAAGGCTTACATATATAAATGTCCAACATGGCAACCATTTAGACGGTTCTCAATATCTACGAATCTATTACAGCGATCAAACTGAAATATTGTATGTTGATAGAAGCAATTAACATAAGTAGGATATATGAAAATAGGCTATATAGTTCTTCACGGAACTACTTGTTTCTATATCTGACTATTTTATAAGCTCTGTTTATTTAGTTTCTGTTGGACGACAATAACTATCGAAAAGCTGTGTTTTTAAGAGAAGCTCCAATATACCAATAATACACCAGTAAATAATGGTTGTCATATCTCTCAAACGAATAGTTAAATAGTGAACACTGTTTTTAGGCCACTGTAATCTCGACCTCGGATGATGGTATGTTGTATTTTAGCACAGAGATGCTAACGTGCCAGAAAATGCGTTGCCGAGGAACTTTCTAGCATTATTGCGCTTTCTCTGCTCGAACGGTTTTTCTCTAGTTCTTGTATACAAACGCATTCGTATGGCTCATCGTTGTTGGATTGCACAGTGAGCCTCGCTATCACTCGGCTCAAATGTATGTATTATAAAGCTAGCAGAGTTCTGCTGTGAGGCCAATAGCCCAGGGCCCAGTAGCTCACTAGTAAGTTCTTGTTGCTTTAAGGGGAGGAACAGCGAGGTCACCTGCCCCTCACTAGCTCACTACCAGCGAGGTCATGCCTCTTTGCTTTTGATGTTTCAGGTCGCTAGTAATTTCTAGAGACATTTTCCCCCTAGTGAATTAGCAGCGGTATGCGGCCACCCAAATGTGAAAAGCTTAAATCAAATTAGGAAACATATTTTGACCAAACTACAAGATCATCGGCCCAATAGCTTGCAGATGGCGGCCATGTATGTGTGCAAATGGATTCCCCCCTATCAATTTAAACACGGTGAAACCGAATTGAACGAAATTTGGTTCAGAGGTAGCACTAGCAAAGGGCACCTCAGTTTCATGTTTTATATCACCGCCATCTTGACGGAAACGTAATGGTGGCCACCCAGATGTTCAAAGCTTTATCATATTACGACTAACCTAATCATCAGATCTCTACCAAATTTTGCAACAACATACCTTTACGTGAAAAGCGTTCTTTGACCAAGCTACCAGGCCATCAGTCTAATAGTTTGCATATGGCGGCCATGCATATGTGCAAATCGATTCCCCCTATCAATTCAAACACGGTAATACCAAAATGATCGACATCGGTGCAGAGGTAGCACTAGCAAAGGGCACCTCAGTGTCATGTTTAATATCGCCGCTGTCTTGAAGGAAACGGAATGGCGGCCACCCAAATGTTAAAAGCTTAAATCAAATTACGACCAACCTAATCATTTGATGTCTACCAAATTTTGCAACAAACATACCTTTTTTTGGGAATCATCTCTTGACTGAACTACAAGGTTATCAGCCCATTAGTTTGCAGATAGCGGCCATGTATGTGTGCAAATCGATTCACCATATCAATTCAAACACGATGAAACCGAATTGAAAGAAATTTTTTACAGAGGTAGCACTAGCAAAGGGCACCTCATATTCGTGTTTAATATCCGGATAGCGCGTTGTATTTCAACAAGCTACTACAACCGACATTTATTATACTCCTTGAAAAGGAAAAAGAGTTATAACAATACCCATCCATTTAGGAGAAACTAGGCTATATGTTCTTTACTGAACATCTTGTTCAGTGTTGCCATGGTAATCGAAATAAAAATGCATTTCAGTCGGCCAACACCATTATAATGGGTGTTGTTCCCTAAACATGTAAAAAATTATATGAGATTAATAAATTTATTTGGATGACCAGTTTCGATAGTCAATCAATCATCATCAGATCTCTTACACTCAGCACATTAAATATATGTCTACGAATATGTGGGTGATGATATTTACAATATATACACTATTGATAGTATAGTTAATAGTTAATTTCCGTAACTTGTCAGGGTTTCTTGGTAGGCTATTATGGGATGTTTGTTATGGTATTGTTGGTGACTATTGACCTTCAAGTTTGCTTGTTTAGTCTGTTTAATCTGTAGTGGTTAGTGATCGTAACTTAAAAATGGATTAAAGAACTTAGCTGGTAATTTGGTTGATGTGGTATCCGTTCACACACAGCCACTGTTATACTCGCTGTCCACACTGAACTGACTGGAGAGGTTTTAATTGCATGTATTAAACAAACAGATCAATGCCGTCTGAATATTCTAGAGTCTGCTGGTTTCCTCGAGGAAAAGTCTGACTTAGTTTTACGTAATCCTGGGTTACGAATATGACGATTGAATTGTTCTAAGTCTGTCATCATATTAATGCAAGATTTCGTGTGAAAGTTGTTTTTCTTACTCTCTTTCTATGTATCTATTGTTGTTTATTCTGTGCTGTTTCCTCGTGCAGTGTTTTTTACTATCTGAGTGCTTACAAAAGGACCAGACATTTCAAAGAACCATTTAAAGAAACATAATTATACTTAGAAACTCAGCAATTTCTAGGTTTATACCATGTCTTGTGTGGGGTTTCGCCTAGGACACCTAGCTGGCTCATCGGCGGGCTCTTGGTGTCCCCGCCCGGATCCCCACAGGAGTAGCGAACTGCACGCTACCTCCCTTTTCATAAAGCACACCTGCGCCTCTTTACTGCGAGAACTAAAAGCTCAAGCAGCCTTAACCTCCCTATTAAGGCTTCCAAAAAGATGGCATATTGACTTTCACTGCCTGTGAATTAAAACTCAGCAATTCTTCTAGGTTTGTGCCGTGTCTTGTGTGGGGTTTCGCCTAGGACACCTAGCTGGCTCATCAGTGGGCTATTGGTATCCACGCCCGGACCGCCACAGGAGTAGAGAACTGCGCGCTGCCTCCCATTTTATGAAGCGTACCTGCGCCTCTTAACTGCAAGAGATAAAGCCCCATACAAGACACTGCATAAACCTGAGTTTTAATTCTCGGGCCGTGAAAGCCAATGAACCATATTGCACTTGTTCATTTCGTGACTCTGCAGAGAACATCATTTTATCATTCCTGAGTTTCTGTGATTAATTTTTCAAGTGGTGTCAGTATGTTGTGAGGTGTGAAGCCATTTTTCAGTGTTGCCTAAGTAAACAAAAGTTTGGTGCTTTTCAGTCGGTCAACACGAATGTACCCAAATAGAGCTGGGTTATGCCCTAATCCTGAAATAAATTACATGAGATTAATAAATACACTAGGATGACCAGTTTCGATCGTCAAGCGATCATCATCAGATCCATTACACTTAGGCTATAGCATCTATGTTTGAGAATACAGGTGAAAAATATATACAATATGTACAATTATTTAGTTGCAGTGTTGGCAATGCAACTGTCAGTGTATGCTAAATGTGGTAAATCTAATGTTAGGTGAAATTCTAAAATGGTGATAAAAAATTCGGTCGTATTATTCGTTGTGAATACTATTTTTATGCCTTGCTTTTTGAATAGATTAGTGATTTTATATGTGTTCGCATTGACACGAATAATACGACCGGGACTCACCTGCAAAATAGTTATCTAAATAAACAAGACCCGTATTCAAAGTCAGGGGTATATTCTATTACGTACCAAGACACTGGTTGCCAAGCTAATTACATTGGACAGAGCGGAAGACGAGTAGATACACGTTATAATGAACATAGGAATGCGATAAGATACGGAACACATTCAGCCGTATGCGAATATATGTGTGACACGGGGCACAGCAATACTAAAATCGAAACTGACCTCAAAATAATTCATCACGAATCGAAAGGCAGAGCTCTTGACATAAAGGAAGCAATCGAGATTCACCTAGCCAAACAAAACAATCCCAACAATCTAAATGAACACACTTTTATGGAGAGTTCACCTCTTTTCACTCTACTAAAACACACCCTGTCGAAACCAAGACACAATTTAGCGATACAGCCAAGGTAGATAAAAATAGGGGGGGGGGGGGATAGCGGTGGTTATAGGTAAATGTTATTTGGATCAGGTGTACTATGTACTTTTTTCTGCATTAAACCTAGGTCGTTCTGCGCGGCAGTATTAAAGGTGCCGGGACGTCTTCAATAGACCGTGTACCGCTTAGTTTAAATGGCTTTTTAGTCCACGCGTGGCGAAGATAGTTCCACGGTCTTTAATATTTGTAGATCTTCCTGTATTCAATAAAATGCATTCTTATCTAGACTTGGCAACGTCACACAAATAAACATGGCACTGGCCTCAGAACGAGCATAGTAACAAAAGGAGGAGAAAGGGAAAAACCAGTCTCGTCCAGTTAACACCCGGGTTAGTCGACTATAACTGGTACCAGAGTGAACACGAAACTGCTTGAAGTCCCAGTTAGGAAGACAACCGGATACGTATCAGCCTGTATTATTACAGTATAACCATAGTTGATTTTGTATAACCATATAATCACCCTGAACAGACAAATTCCGGATTTTTATCACCATTTTAGAATTTCACCTAACATTAGATATACGGTACCACATTTAGCATACACTGACAGTTGCATTAGCAATACTGCAACTAAATAATTGTACATATTGTATATATTTTTCACATGTATTCTCAAACATAGATGCTATAGCCTAAGTGTAATGGATCTGATGATGATGGCTTAACGATCGAAACTGGTCATCCTAGTGTATTTATTAATCTCATGTAATTTATTTCAGGATTAGGGCATAACCCAGCTCTATTTGGTTACATTCGTGTTGACCGACTGAAAAGCACCAAACTTTTGTTGTGTCAGTATGTTAACTGTAATGTTGCATGTGCCTGCTTGTATCGCCAATCTTGGCAGAAACAATAAAAAACAAGAAGTTCCGTGACGAACTAAAGAGCCTACTTTTCATGCCAATGATTATTCTACAGTATATGAACCTATCTAGAATAATGACGAAATTAACTTGGTAATATCGAAATGACTAATTAGTTCGAAATATTCCTGGTATAATGTAGCCTAATAGACCACTACAGTTGGCAGCCCTACTGACTGAATATATTCTTAGTTCCATCTCTTAAGGTACAGAATACAAAATTTGGTTGAAGTCCAATGGACGTTACATGCAGTTAGACATTGGATCTATCAGCACGCGTAAAAACATGTTGACAACAATGTCATGCGTGTGCTGGTTAGAAATAATCGGAAATATTATTATATCTTGTTGTGCCAATTTTGGATGAAATCCATTTGTTAGTATAGAAGTTACATGTATTTTAAAATTGGTCCTGCCAGCAGGCATAGAATCGTGTTGGTAGCACTGACTTATATTAATTATTCCACATTAATCTAGAATGCCAAAACGTGTGCAAAGTTTAGGGCTGATGGCTTGCATACTTCCTGATATATTGATATTGGGGTAAAAAAATATAGACAGCATTTATTAACAGTTGGCAGCCCTGATTGCTCTTAAGAATACTTATAGTCATATATGTTATGTTACACATAGCACATACGAAATTTGGTTGAAATCCAACTGATAGTATAGAAGTTACATGTATTTAACAATCGGCCCTATCAGCAGGCTTAGAATAATGTTGGTAGAACTGAAGTATATAAGTTACTCCAAAATTAATCTAATATGTCAGGTACTATACGTGTGCATAGTTTAAAGCTGTCGGCTTGCATACTATCTGGCATATTGGTATTTCGATTAAAAGAATAGAGAGCAATTATTAACAGTTGGCAGCCCTGGTGGCTCTTAAGAATACGCTCAGTCATATCTGTTTATGTACACATATTACATACAAAATTTGGTTGAAATCCAATTTATAGTATAGAAGTTATAGGCATTTAAAAATTGGACCTATCAGAAGGCTTAAAATTATTTTGGCAACACTGTCATGTATGGCCTCCTGGAAATTAAACTGAAATAGTGTTATCTATATGTGTGCCAATTTTGGAATAGCTCCCATGCATACCTTCCATGATATCCAACATGGAGCTCAAATTTCCAGTGCGTTTTTTCAGCAGTTGGTAGCACTGACATCATTTTCAAATATGGATGTGAGATATTCCGGTATACATCTTTACTCATACTAAATTTGGTTTCGATTTCTGCAGCCGTTTAGGAGTTGATAGGGGGACACACACACACAGCCAGACAGACAGACAGACACACATTTTCCCGGATCGATCTCATAAGTCTACTTTTTCCTCATTTTTGCAAAATGTGAAAAGTAGGCTAAAAAGGTGAGGTTTTACCCGACTCTATTGTTGCTGCAATGTAGAACCAATTAGCAGCCAAGCATGCCATCATGCCCTGGTTTAAGCTGTTTGGCATCACTTTTTTAGAAGTAGAGACAGATACCTTGCATCGCAGACACGATTGGTTATACGTTACCACTGTATGAAATATTTCTAAGCTCTGTAAACACTGTATCAAGGCCACACAAACGATTATGCGTGGAATTAATTGAATAAATTGTCGCATAAGAGAGGATGTGTTACCATATTCAGTGAAACAGGTACAGAGATCCATTGCCCATATTTAGTACTAATTACTGGAGTCGGTCTAGCTGAAAGAATCCAATTATTGTGGAATTGTCCATCCATGTATAATTAGCCATCGAGCTATGAGATAAAGTTGCATAATATCTTTAGAAATCTCTGAAATGTTAATTGTAAGTATAATCGCAAGCTTGATTACATGTATCGCCGTCTCAGAGTTACCAACCGATTGCCATGACGAGTTCGATGATTTCACGTAAACAATCTTGTAAATTCAAACAACACATAACAGTACCGTAATTTCACCCACTTAAATGTTGTTGTTTTTTTCCGCTATCGTTTTACCTTCCAGGGTTGGCTCTTCCCACGGACTAAGCGAGGGATCCCACCTCTACCGCCACTGAGGGAAGTGTCCTGGAGCGTGAGACTCTGAGTCAGGGATACAACTGGGGTGTGTGATCAGCACAATGCCCAGGCGGCCTCACCTGCAAAGCGAACATTGGGCCTGATGAAGGGATGGGAAGAGTGGGACGATGAGGCAAGGAAGTGGGAAGGAGGCAGCCGTGGCCTTACAGTAGGGACCATCCCGGCATTTGCCTGAAGACGAAGTGGGAAACCACGAAAAACCACTTCGAGGATGGCTGAGGTGGGAATCGAAACCCCTGTACTCATTTGGGCCACCCGAGGCTGAGTAGACCCCGTTCCAGTCCTCATACCACTTTTCAAATTTCGTGTCAGAGCCGGGAATCGAACCTAGGACCTTCGGGCCGGCAGCTAACCATGCTGACCGCTACGCTACGGAGGCGACCCATGTATTATTTTATATTATTTATTTACTTATTTATTAATTTACTTATTTATTTATTTAATTATTTATTTATTTATTTACTTATTTATTCACTTAAGAGGGGTGTCAAATTAAAAAGGTACGAAACGATACTGTGGGTACAATTTATTCGTTATTCAGAAGTAATCACCACAGGCCTGTGCACAGGTGTCCCATTGCTTCACTAGCCGCAGGGTTCCCTGTTCCCAGAAGTCTTGTGGTTGTGACAGGAGCCAATCCTGTACGGTGTCCTTTAGTTCTTCGCCCGATTGGAAACGTTTCCCTTGAGACGAAGCATTAACAGTGACGTGTATTGTGCGACACTCCGTAGCCTCACAAGTCCATCAAGAACAAACGGTCTGGACTGCTCACGAAGGGAGTGATAACGCTCGCCCACACGTCTCCAACGTCACACAAGGTGTATTGGCCACGTTCAGGTGGGAGCAACTTGAGTATCCACAGTACCCACATTATCGTTTCGTACCTTTTCAGTTGAACTCCCCTCGTTTTATCTCTACTCAGTATAAAACAAAGTCCCCGATTCTTGGATGTTACGGGTAGTCTCGAGAACCACTCCATGGATTTTGATGCGGTTTCCACCATACTATAAAGGATATCTCTAGGAAAGTTTATGTAAGAAATAATTTATTTATGACCAAAGGAAGCCAATCAGTAACGATTTCAGTGAACAGGACGGAAAAAAAAACTGGCGTCCACGCGCTTTTTAAGCTTACGCTGGGCAAACCGTTGAAGTATCTACATACGATGAGTGTAAGAATTGTTCAGCATGAAAAGTTCTACAAAAAAAGTCCAGGACAGCATATCTCTATCTTTAATACATCGCCCACTATAAGTTTTTTACGTTTTCATTTCTTCCAACAATCTTCCTTCAATTTCTAGCTTCGAGACAGTGTTAACGAGCTAGCTGGTGAGTGAGCCTATCACCCCCCAGACACTGTCGAGTCGTGTCGTGTCAAGACCTCAGAGAAGAGTGGTTGTGTTTGGAGTTTCCCTGGAAGTGCAACTCGGCTTTTCTTTACTTCGCCTGTGAACCTTTCGTTCCGCAGAATACACAGTCAAGTTTAGATTGGACGAAAGGGGGATTTGGGTTTCAGGCACCTCGCCATTCTTAAATTACGTTTGACAAGAATTCGTTGCACATGCTATCTCCATAATAAAATAATTAATAGTCCAGTCAGTGATTTTAACCCATCATGACGAGACGGAAAAGGGACATAGGTCGTAGTTCATTGAAATCGAAAAAAATACGCTTATCACGTAACAATGACACTGAGCAATAAATAATTTTTCGATTGTCACAAGAGAGAGAAAGAAAGGATTCACAAAGACAAGGGAAGTCATCCCCAAAGTTCCTACGACACAGGGAAGAGAATTCTGCTATGAATTTTGATTCCTCCATAAATTCTATAAAATGATGCTTCAGTTTCCGGGCGAAGCAGGTCGAAGCCGGGTCGAATTGCTAAGGTATTATATATGGCTCTAGCTAACTAAAAGTGTACTCTCATTTTATTCCCCATTTTAATCCCGAGTGTGAGCCGAGCTTACACTCGCTGGGCCAATATAATCGTACACCAACAGTGAAGTGAATTGGCTGTTTTAATGAGTAACATGCAGTGACCTAGTTTCCATCACTGCTCTGACTTCCTGGTGTTGTTCGCAAGGCTGTAAGGAACTTGTAAATGCCACATTATAGCTTGTTTATTGCTACCCACAAGAGCTCGAATAGCGGATCACAAGGGTTTCTGACCTTAGACGAGTACCACATAGCATTAATACTGGCACCCGCTGGAGGGAAAAGGAAACAAGGTCGACCTCGAGGAAATTCAGAGAAGACTCCAAGCAAGTGTTCAGCGCTTCAGTCGGTTTGCCCATTGGACAAACCAACATCCATAATTTACATATTTAAAATGGCTGAACAGATTTGTTTAGCATTTGTATAACCATAAATAAGGGGAAATTTTGGACGTATTTGTCTTAATTTTCACAGCTGAGATTTAGTCTCAGTAAAGTAGAAAATTTAAAGATGCGATCGTTTCATAATCTTAAAACAACAGGAGTATTGCGGGGTTCCGGAATGACAAAAATCTCCAAAAATCTTTCAATACTTACCATCCGGGAAAGTATTATGTCTAAAATGACTTAAAATTGAAAATTACTATATATCACGACTTTTGTTTTTAGCCGACTTTTCACATTTTGCAAAAATGAGGAAAAAGTAGACTTATGAGATCGGGCAAATGTGTGTCTGTCTGTCTGTCCTTCTGTCTGTCTGTCTGTCTGTCCTTCTGTCTGTCTGGCTGGCTGGCTGTGTGTGTGTGTGTGTGTGTGTGTGTGTGTGTGTGTGTGTGTGTGTGTGTGTGTGTGTGTGGGTGTGGGTGTGGGTGTGTGTGTCCCTATCAACTCCTAAACGGCTGCAGTCATCGAAACAAAATTTGGTAGGAGTAAAGATCTATTCCTGTATATCTCACGGCCATATTTGAAAATGATGTCAGTGCTACCAACTGCAGAAAAATCGCAATTGAAATTTGAGCTCCATGTTGGATATCTTGGAAGGTATGAATGGGAGCTATTTCAAAATTGGCACACGTAGCCTATAGATAATAATATTGCAGTTTAATGGCCAGGAGGCCATACATGGCAGTGTTGCCAAAATGATTATAAGCCTGCTGATAGGTCCAAATTTTAAATGCATATAACTTATACACAATCAATTGGATTTCAACCAAATTTCGTATGTGATATGTGTACATAAACAGATATGACTGAGCGTATTCTTAAGAGCCACCAGGGCTGCCAACTGCTAGTAATAATATCGTATGGCCTCGGGTGCCTGGTGCAAGCTTTGTTAATTGACACCCAGAGGGTAGCTTGCATGTCGAATTTCGTCGTTCCTTTGAACGCTATGAAAGTCAAGGAGGTTAGATATCTAAACTCCTTGACACTACTACAGCGCTTTCAAGTAGAGAATGGAGGAACTTTGTGTTGGCGGAAAATCCCGAGATTAATTTTGCCATTGAACACGGCCTACTGAATTCAAATGGGTTCTTTAACATGCCAACAACGTATGACATGAGTATCGTGATTTTTGTCGCCTTCATAAATCACTTTCCATGGCCAGGGGCGAACCTGCAATCTTGGGGTTGGTAGTCCGACACTATAACCACTCACCCACCGTGGCAAGCAAACTGTTAATAAATGCTCTCAATTTGTTTTTATCACAATACCCATATATCAGAAAGTATGCAAGTCGACAGTTTTAAACTATGCACACGTATAGTACCTGACATTTTATATTAATTTGGAGTAACTTACATACGTTAGTGCTACCAACATGATTCTAAGCCTGCTGAGAGGTCCAACTTTAAATACATGTAACTCCTATACTATCATTTGGATTTCAACCAAATTTCGTGTGTGCTATGTGTACCATAACAGATATGACTATGCCCATTCTTAAGAGTAACCAGGGCTGCCAACTGTTAATAAATACTGTCTCTATTTTTGTTACCCTAATATCAATATATCAGAAAGTATGCAAGCCAATAGCTCTAAACTTTGCACACGTATAGTACCTGGCATTCTAGATTAATTTGGAGTAACTAATATAGACCTACGCCAGTGTTGCCAGCATGATTCTAAGCCTGCTGATAGGTCCAATTTTAAAATGCATGTAACTTCTATATGAACTAATGGATTTCATTCAAAATTGACACAATAAGAGATCATATTATTTCAGATTATTTCTGACCATTACATGTATGTCATTGTTGCCAACATGATTTTACGCGCGCTGTTAGATCCAATGTTTAACTGCATGTAACGTCCATGCTATCCATTGGACTTCAACCAAATTTTGTATTCTGTACCTTAAGAGATGGAACTAAGAATATATTCAGTCACCAGGACTGCCAACTGTAGTTCTCTATTAGGCTACATTATGCCAGGTATACAGTATTTCGAACTAATTAGAAATTTCGATATTACCAACTTAATTTCGTCATTATTCTAGATAGATCCATATAGATTAATCATTGGCATGAATCTTAAATTTTAAGAAAAGTAGGCTCTTTAGTTCGTCACGGAACTTCTTGTTAAAATATGCAATTAAATACAATATACCGGTATGTTATAGTGTGTGCATACACCACTATTGATTTGTTCTTATCATCTTGTTTTGTGCTTGCAGAGGTTGGACATTAGCGGCCGTATGGCTGCTCTTAGCGACCACCAGTTCGGCGCTACAATTCACCCCTGTCCTGCCCAACACGGAGAGTGAGTGCGCGTTGCTATTGGACGGCCCTGGGAGGACGAGCGCCTTCGATTACAACCTGAACGCTCTCCGCGGCACCTTGTAAGTACCTGTACCAGTTCGTTCATGTAACATGGTTGCCATATCCTGTGGCGTTCCGATGGGGGGGGGGGGGATTACCCCCATCCCCACCCTCCCCCCTCCCCCCAGAGACATTTCCTTACTTGAATCTTTATATTGTCCCATCTATCACCTGTTTTATACTACCGCTAGTGAGGCTTCTTAACACCTGTTAAGAGAGACCAAGATATTGTTACGTTCCACCCCTAGTGGCAAGTTCGTTAACTGGATTACGGTGGGTAGAAGCACAACACAAATTGTTCCTTTAAAGGAACGTATTAGCTTTATTGCGGGCCAGAAAGATACACCACACAATAGCAAATACCAGCAATTAGTATCTCACTCTAGTTTCCTCTTGTAGGGAACACTTCCCTTTCACTTGGTCTTGCAGTTAATCCTCGATAATGGGACCGGTGGCCTCGGTAGAAATACCTGCAACACTTCCTTGAATACACAAGCTACAGTTATTTACGATCGCCAGTCACTCACCACTACACACTGCTTCGCTGTCCGCTGGCTGGGGAAACAGCCCCCTGTGTTTTCGCAATTCACCACAATATCTCTGTCGCACTAGGTAAACACACACTCTTCAAATACAGTCCCTCCGTAGGCTTCACGCTCCTTCGCTGTCAAGAGAATCAGCTTCACTAGGGTTTCGCAAGTCACGTCACCAGCAATTGTCGCTCAGGTAAAAGCGCGCACTAGATCAAAAACACTGTCCACCTCGCTGCCCAGGTCGCTCTTATATAGCAGGGTGGTGAGTCAATGAATGCTTCTAGACCCGTCCAGGATTCACGGCTTCTCGAGATTTCCATCACTGGCTGGGTCGCGAATATTCTGGACCATCCCTTTGTCCTCGCAGCCCGTTGCGTAAGCCGCAGGTAATACACTGAGGCAGAGCACAGCCCGGGGCAGCTGTGACTCACGCGGTGAGGCGACGAAACAAACTCACAGCCGTAACACCATATTGGGAGAGTAGATCCCCTTCGTGGTTTGATCTCCGCTGATTCCCTGTTTAAGAGATTGGATGCCGGTTACAATCTGGCTCTTAACTTCCAAGAGATACGTAGAGGCTAGAGTACACAGTACGTCAATGCCATCACGAATCTCTTCTTACAATATAAAACTGCACGACATTCTCCCTCTGTTATTCATGTCCTTATTTGCAAAATAATTAAGAGGTCAGATGATGGCCTATCGCGCCAGCGACAAAGGTGCGCAGCACTGGGGCAAATTCCTTCTTTGGATAATCACAGTTTGTCACAACGCAACGGGGTCAACACGTTTCTTTGTGTTTGGCCTGACCTACCCTCACCTAACATATTGTAGTAGGGATAAATGCAGGACGTGCACGAGCGATCCGGGTCACAGAAATGTCGAATACCAATTTGGACTCAAAGGTCTCAGATTATTAGTGTTACACAGAGTATATCTCCTTCATAGATCCTAGAGGCCACGGAAATGCATAGTGAGAATCCACCTCGGCCATTCTAGGAGTGGTGTTTCGTTGTTTCCTACTTCTACCGCAGTTAAATGCTGGGATGGTTCCTAAGATAAGGCCACGCTCATTTGTTTCCAGATCCTCTCCTAAACTACAATTTACAAACAATACTACAGACATCACGATACTACAGGTTATCAGGCAAATTCTACACACGCTCAAGTACTCGGAACTGAAAAGACCGTGATGTTCAAGCCCCGTAAATAAATGCAACAATAACAATGAAGATTGTGTATTGGCTTTCACGGCCAGTGAATTAAAACTCGGCAATTTTTCTAGGTTTGTGCCGTGTCTTGTGTGGGGTTTCGCCTAGGACACCAAGCTGGCTCATCAGTGGGTTCTTGGTGTCCCCACCCGAACCCCCACAGGAGTAGCGAACTGCGCGCTACCTCCCTTTGAAGGCTTCCAAAAAGATTGTATATTGGCTTTCATGGCCAGTGAATTAAAACTCAGCAATTCTTCTAGGTTTGTGCCGTGTCTTGTGTGGGGTTTCACCAAGGACACCAAGCTGGCTCATCAGTGGGCTCTTGGTGTCCCCACTCGAACCCCCACAGGAGTAGCGAACTGCGCGCTGCCTCCCTTTTTATGAAGCGCACCTGCGCCACTTTACTGCGACAACTAAAAGCTCAAGCAGCCATAACCTCCCTATGAAGGCTTCCTAAAACGATGGTATATTGGCTTTCACGGCCGGTGAATATACCAACAACTATGACATTTCTAAGAGAAAATCTGTTCCTCGAGCTACAGTATGTCGGGACGTCTAATTGTATAGCAAATTAAGAAGGAGACGTAATTATTTAGTGGCCTGAGGGTGTGTAAAAGGAAAATAGTCGTTAACTTTTTCCAAGGACAATATAATTCACTGGATGCTTGTATAGAAGCAGACGTCGTTCTTCTCTGTGAAAGACATGGATATAGTAAAAATGGAAAATATACACAGCCTACAAATGTCACAATCGAAGTTGCATCTGTTTGAATATATTTAGCATAGGAGGTGGATGCACAGACAACGGCGTGTGACCCCAGAACCGGCAGGAGAAACGTAGGAAGACAGGGACAAGCTTGGCTGACACATTCAAGAAATTGGCCTGACCACAATGGACAAGAAGAGCAAGAGACAGATAAGAGTGGAAGACCCTTTTCAAAACATAGTATATGCGAGGATAAGAAAGGAGTAACTCGGTGCAACATAGTGAACCCTTAAATACAAAAGTGATAGAGCATTGAGGACAGTTAAAACTCTACTAAAATGAAGTGAGCATATGCTAGAAACATTAACAATTTTGCAAATATTAGATATATGAATAAGAATGCATAACATAGAGAATACTGTAACTAGGTTAGGAATAGATATATCAATAGCTATAAGAACAATTCAAGAACAAAGACTAACATGCCAGAAAAGTGCACCACTAGGTGCTTCACTACTCTTTAGGACTGCTCACCTAACGAGTGTAATGGAGCAAAATCCCTGCCTAGACAGGAGGCCCTTAGGGGATTAAAGGGCTGTATTTATTTTTGATGTGTAACATCTTTCCACTCAGTTGCTGGAAATTTTTGTGGGAGTGATTTTGAAAAATGGGACGGAAGTGGATCGGAACGATCGAGGTGGCACCAGCTGGCAGTGGTGGATCGAACGGAAGTGTAAGACGCACTGCCAACTCGATCGATCGATCCAGCTGGCAGTGGTAAGATCCAACTGGCAGTGGTAAGAGAAACAATGAGCACGCGGGGTCGGAAATTGATACCATGAAGCAGTCTCGGCCATGTGGAATGTATATGACATAGGCCTACTGAACGGTAAACGCTCATGCGAACTCTGTTGTCAAGTGATTGAAACAAATGACATGGTACATGTTCGAAGTCTTCGTATCAGTATTTAAATGGTAAAATGCCTTAACATCAAACATTGTAAGTAGTCGGCATTGCCGGTATTATGTTTCTGCACAATGGCTATTCAAATATTAACCCACATAACGGTAATGCAGTCATCAATATAATATGATCGTTGTGGTTATACGGGAATTGAGCAAGCCTTCCTGGACTATTGCTGAATACATTCTCTTTACTCACAGGAGGGCCTATTCATAAGGCATTTTAAACTCAATTTCACACAGGAGCATTATCGAAACAAGCAAAATATAAATGAAACTTAATTCCGTAATGCAGTATTATTAGAACGTGGAAATAAGTCACCATCTTGTGCAAGATATTTGCCTAGTTGAAATAGTCGTGGGGATAGCGCCTATGACGGTGAATATAGAGATCTCGGGTCCGAGTCCCGGACGGGGTAGATGTTTTGGCTACCAGATTATCATTTTAAACGATATTTATATCAATATGACTCATTTTAACTGAATCCATATGAAATTACGTGTTGGTCTGTGAATCAAGAGGGCCTGTTTATAAGGAATTTAACGTTATGAGCGGTGTCGCGTCTATTACTCTAGTTGATCCATATCGTATTCTTTATTTAGGCTAGTGCTGGTGGAAGCTACAAATCTAATAAAATGAGTTCCGTATTATAAACTACAATATCTGTAAAACACTCCCTTTTACAATAGATTAATATTTGTGCCAATAATACTATAAAATACCGGTGTATCAACAATTTCACGTGCGGTTTCTTCTATGTCAGATGTTACACATCATATGCGACTATTGTGAGGCTCGTAATTTTCATTATTATCCTTGACATTCATCAACACACACAAAATATTTTTATTGTTAAATTTACATTTGTTTTAATCCCCCTTTTATCTCTGAGAAAGGTAGTAAAATATTTTCTCAGAGATTGAATTGTGAATAAATATCAACGATTCAATTCCGGATATTTACAAAATTTATATTCAACGGCTAGCTGTAGAACTTATAAAAAATCGTCAAATATCCTGATTTCGGTGAAACTTAGCAGAGATCAGAGTGATGCTCTTTCATCTCCAAATTGAATTCTATAATTTCTAGAGAAGGGGAAATTGTACACGTGTGAAAACGGAATAGCTCAGTTGGGTTTACCGTATACACTCAGACCAATCGCCCAACAGGGTGTGTGGTAAGGAAGGAGGCATGAACGTGGTTTAGTGGGAAAATATTATGTTTTCGTCACAGTATTTCAACATGTCTAACGGGCTAATCGCTCGTGCTTTAGACTTTGTGTTTGAACCTGGTTGTGTAGCATAACACAACAAAGAATTGTGACCTGGAGTGGATCAGCGAACGGCGAACATCCATGCTGCTGCAGTCACTTTGTGGGAGACCGTTGAACGTATCTTCGTTTTGTTATGGTGCAAACACAAATTCTATAGAGCGAACGATTAGTCTCCTACACATGTTTAAATACTGCGACGAAAACGTTTTTCCTACAAAAACACGCACATTATACCATAGCCTATGTTTTCCACGGTATAAGGCCCTTCCCTACCTTGAGATTCGTATGCCAGTCATCTCCTATACAGCCTGCTCAGCGCTGTTGCCAAACGTATAGGAAGCTATAGATTACTGCCAATCAGCTCTTATATAGCCCGGTCGACACTGTTGCCAAATATATCGCGAGACATGCTGTCAGTCATCTTCAATAGAGACTGGATCGCGTTGTTGCCGAACGAATCGCAAGTCCTACTGTCAATTATCTTAGATACGTGCTATCGGGGCTTCTTTTAAGGGCTTGGACATCATACTCATCACTCCCGTATACTTGGGTGTATAAATAAATAAATAAATAAATAAATAAATAAATAAATAAATAAATGGTGAGGAACATCCCAGAGTGTTCACGAGCGACGAAGAATCTTCCGGAGCCACAGAATGCCTAAAAAGAGAAAACAATAATGTGTGTAGTGACGTCACGAGTTCCAGTAGTATGGTCATAGGGGGCATATGTGTTCAGCGCTGCGCATCTACAGCAAGCTTGCGTGACGCACACAGTACTACCAACATTACAACGTTTACTGTGGCAGTGGCAGTGAAAGACAGAAGGAAAGATAATAATAATAAAATTAACAATAACCAGTGCCTTTTTTTTTCAGGGGGGACGTGGGGGTACGCGTACCCCTTAAACATTTGAAAACTGTTTAAGAAAAAAAGTGACAGTCAGTCTGAAAGACTAGACTTTGTATCATTTAAATGCTACAAATGCTGAAAAATGCTAGAAAGGCTGGAAGCTTCTCGCTTCGCTCGAAGCCAAATACTCTTCACATATTTGAAAATTATCTGCATAATACTTATCTTGCTTATCTTGTTTCAAATTACTCGCGAACGGCAAGTGCAAACCAAGGGCGAAGCAAGGTCAAGCGCGCGGGATACCGTCACGCTCACCAGAGCGCGCGGGGACGTGCCCCTTCCATCCAGTCTAAAAACACTTATAGTGGGCGATGTATTGAAGATAGAGATATGCTCTCGCGGACTTTTTTTTGTTGAACTTTTCACGCTGACCAATTCTTACGCTCATTGTACATTGATATTTTTAACGGTTTGCCCAGCGTAAGCTTAAGAAACGCACGGACGCCAAGTTTGTTTTCGACTTTTTCACAGAAATCGTTACTGCTTGGCTTCCTTTGATCACACATAAATTATTTTCTACAGAATCTTTTCTCGAGATATCCTTTACAGAATGGTGAAAACCGTATCAAAATCCATCCAGTGGTTCTCGAGATTACCCGTGACATCCAAGAATCGGGGATTTTTGTCTTATACTAACGAAGTAGAGATTGTCGGGGAACACATGCACCAAGCGGTACTATGACGTAACACACCTCAGTGCATCTGGGTACATTTCGTCCCGTCACCATAACGTAACGCCAGACACCAGCGTAACGACGAAGTCGACAAGATCATTTAAAATCATAAAATTAACAATAATCTTATGGGTTCAGCTTCCATCTGACAGTGAACACCAGAACTCTTCTTTGGTCAACCTCATACCCCCAATCCCAACCTCTAAAACTAAGCTCTCTGTTGTCACTTACAATACATAACAAATGAAGAAAAACAGAAGAAGAGGCCTAACTCGTGATTTCAACTCAAAGCATACCGGTATGATTACAACTCATTGCCCATGGGCATCCTTCACCACAGTTATAGGTGCCAATTCTATTCGATACACTGACAGAAACCTCTATGGACATCAAATTGGCAGGTGAAAAACTGAAGGAAGTAGGAGACTTCCGTTACTTAGGAAGAAAAATAACCAGTGATGCACGAAGCAAAGAGGATATAAAAAGTAGGTTGGCTCAGGCAAGGAAAGCATTCCTACAAAAAAGGAATCTGTTGACATCGAATATAGATTGAGGTATTAGGAAGTCATTTTTGTAAGCTTTTGTCTGGAGCGTGGCGCTCTATGGAAGTGAGACTTGAACTATTGGTGCTGCAGAAAAGAGGAGAATTGAATTTGAAATGTGGTGTTACAGGAGAATGATGAAGATCAGATGGGTAGATAGGGTTACAAACAAAGAGGTATTAAACCGAGTGGGAGAGAAGAAATGTTTCTGGCGACTGCTAATGAAGAGAAGAGATAGGTTAGTAGGACACATACTAAGACTCCCAGGAATAGCAAGCTTAGTTATGGAAGGAAGGGTCGAGGACAAGAACTGTAGGGGTAGACCAAGGTTAGAATATGTTAAACAGATTGCGTCGGATGTAGGGTGTGGTAGCTTTGTAGAGATGAAACGATTCGCTCAGGACAGGGAGGCATGAAAAGCTGCTTCAAACCAGTCAAAAGACTGAAGACTTAAACAACAACAACAACAACACTGATTGTCAGAATAGCCAACAGAAAACTGCACAGAAATAAAAATTACATTCACCCCACGTGCTCAATTCAAATATACGAAAATCAAAACAAAAGACGTCTATGATAATAGCGACAATGTGAGATAACACCCACTTGCAAAGGTTAATTTCAATGGCCGCTAAGATATTTAAATGTTTGAAATTTTAATAAGTCAATGTCAGGGATTTTAGAAACTGATTTTTAGAAACTGACGTGAGGACTGGTACGGGGTGCACTCAGCCTCATGTGGACAATTGAGTAGCTGTCTGACAGTGAGGCAGCGCCCCGATCGCGAAAACCAAGATTAACGGCCGAGGGGACCAGATGCACTGATCATGCGTCACCCCAATGTCTGCAGGCCAAATGGCTGGGGAGCGGTCGCTTAGTAGGCCTAGGCCCTTAATGGGCTGTAGTGCCAGGGGTTATTATTATAAACATAATCGAAATGAAAAAATCAAAATAATATTGTATTCAAACATTTCACCACATTTTACTTTAACGATGACCTATCTAAATGAAATGTGGTTGACTCCAAAGCAGATTACCTCCCACTTGTGGCCTCAAGTAATGAACCGGTGTGGTCGGTCACTGATCGTAGATATTTGCATTCAATTTAATTTCACGCTTCTCTGGAGAAAGCTACAGTAAATGTTAGGACGATTTAACTGGGTCAGCTACAGGAGAACATGGCACCATTATTGTCAGTAGTTCAAACATCAAGATCTAATGCTGGGTAAACTCCGATAAGCTTCAGACTTACCGTATGATGTTCTGGAAGACTGCTGAAAAATATCACATCAGATTATAAACATGTCTAACGAAGTGTACACACATTTTGAAGGATATATCTAATATTCTGTCTTCATCCAACAGAACTCTTCACAGCCATTCTACTTCTGCTAATTATTACGAAATTGGCACCTGCCTTACATAAAGGGTGTAAATAAATATCTCGGAAATAGTGCAGTACAGCTGGAAGAGTTTTGTTCCAAAAACCGTGCTATGGTTGGCTTTTTGTAAATCGTTAGAAAAGCACAAAAAAAGCTTAACTCTAAATTTCGGAATAATTTGTAGTATCATGTTGTCGGAAAACTTAAAAAAAAATGAAAAGCGTTTTTCTCTGAATCTACGTATTTTAAAGAAAAGTTTTTTAAACAAAAAATGTAGAGGACATGGTCACCTACAATTTGTTCATTGAGGTCATGTCATACGTTTTGAATGCAGAAGCTAGGTGGCGCCAAAGTTTCAAAACAAGTGGTTTTTTTTTTCACTTTTTGTCCTAGAAGAAATGGTGTTTTTATTTTATTTTTTTCACAAAAGAGTGAATCAAAAATTTGATCCTCTAAAAATTGTCTGCAACATTTATTTAAACGTTTGTTTCCTCCGACTTACCGTTCCAAAGTTATAGCGCAGCAAATGCAACGCTGCGTAGTCAAGGCTACTATTGTTACTGCGGAGAGAGCGGTGGGCATAATTTAGACCGGGACGGGTGTCAGACAATGTTCACACTTCGGCAGTCTATAACTTTGTAACGGTAAGTCGGAGGGAAAAAATACGCCGTCTTAGAGTTAACCTCTGGGAGTACAGGCGGAGCTCATGGTCTTGTAGCCGCATCCATAATCATGCGCGGTTCATTTAAAGGGCAATGTTGAGCGTGTTGAATAAAGCTGGCACGTCACAGCTTCTCATTGGTACCCAGAGATCGTAGTAGGTCAGTGTTCACTGTCCGCGCGCGACCTACTGACGAGCGTCTTCTTTGTAAGACTCGGTAAACCGGAGAGAGAGAGTGACAGCGAAGGGAAACATACACTCACGAAACACAAGAAAGCGTTATTCAAAGGAGTTGTGATAAATACAGGGTGCACCCCGATAAACACGGCAAGCTATGCCGGCTGTGACTGGCGCAGATCACGGGCGCGCGTACGCGGTTCAGCTGGAGGTGCGCGCACTCTCACTCTTTTACCAAACATGTTCAATAATGTGTACTTGCAGTGCTCATAGGCGATGCTGTAAATATTGTCCTCCCTCTTTTGTAACACACACCTGACATATTCTGATGAAAGAATGTCTGTCAACTCTTTTATTATTTACGGAGCCTGTTTCCTTGAATCGTTTAGCGAGCCTCCTAATTGTACTGACATTAGGCACAGGTCTTCCTGGAAACTTGATTCGAAATTTTCGTCTTGTTTCAGAGCAATATTTTCTGCTTTTCATATAAGAATTATGGATATACTCACGTTCGCGCAATGTGAATATTGGTGTCTAGGCATGACCAACAATCACAGTATTTACAATACTCACTAAACATGCAACACTAACGTCTAAGATTTGCAGATACACATCCTAATGAATGACAAAACACGTGTGAACTAACGATATGAGTCAGCGGAGCGCGCCAACGACTGGCTGAACCACGTACGTGCGCCCGCGATTTGCGCCAGTCACAGCCGGCTTAACTTGCCGTGTTTATCGGGCGCACATAGATCATGACCCTGTATAAATACATTACTAGCTTTCATTCCCCTCGTTGATGACTTCATAGAAACCAGATTATGCAAACAACTACTTGGTCATCTCCCCGTCATCCAAATCGCTAAGTGGAGTAAATTGCATTTACTCGAAGTGCATATCTATGACACACCTCATTTTTGTTCAAATTATTGTCGTTAACAAGTGGAACAAAATTGAGACCTCTAATAGAGAAGCACATTTTGCCAGCTTCCAAACTTACATAAGTACAAAATTGAAGCCAACTAACTTTTGTCGTTAAGCAAATCAATAAAGACATAGAAAAACTTCAATTGATACCTTACAAGAAAAACGTTCCTATTCAAATAGAAAATCTAATGATTAATAATGGATTAAAATGGTTTTAACTAAGACTACACTCAGAGATGATGGGCAACATTTTAAATTTACACGACAAAGAAAGAAATAATATTTGTTTTCTTAAAGATTCGGAAAAAATTATTTCCAAGATTATAATTCATTTTTAAGAGTATTAAATAATTTTGGTTTCGAAGGATAATTCATAACTAAAGGATATGTAAGCAACATTATGATGACTTTAATATGAATGTTGTTGGTAAGAGATTCATAAGCTGTAGAAACTTGCCCCGATAAAAATGTAAAAAAGTGTTACATTTACTCGAAGTTCCATGAAGATCTTACATTCGAGTCTATTGCATTGACGGGGCTGATGATCAAGATGTAACAAGCCCCTAAAATATATGAACATTAAGTCGTTTGTCGAGATAAAACCAATGGAGTTAGTGTTGATGATTATTGTATTAGGGTGAAACTGCTATGAACATAATATAGCTCGACTCACCTCGTGGTGTAGCAGCTAGTTGCTGACTGTGGAAATGTGTCATTGACGCTGCTGCACTTTTGATCTAGGAGGCAGAGATAACGTGTCAGTGACACTATTATTCCTTTGATTACACCTTTGATCTACCTGGCAGGAACGCTCAATGACACTATTATATCTTTGATATAGCTGCTGTGAAAATGTATCATTGACGCTACTGCACTTTGATCTAGGAGGCAGAGGTAACGTGTCAGTGACACTATTATACCAAGACCAACTACAATCCTCAGACCTTAATGTAGAAAAAACATGGCGGCGGTGTTTGCCCTACCAATAGCTAAGATCATGTCATCGGCCTTGTCACAGTTCGTGTAAATTATTATTTTAACTCACCTAAGAGCATACAAGATATCACAAGACGAGACTAGGTTCCGAAGAAATATGCATCAATAATTTAGACTTACCTGAATTAATTTATCTACATAGTGCTGGCCTCGAATTATAGGTTTCTTCGTCTTCACCCAAGGGGCAGCTACGATAGTCTCACTGTTTCTGTGGTTGAATAAGAAGCTTTTTGGCGAGTTATCACGATTTGTATTTAAGTTCAGTAATTATAGATTAATATTATTAGCATAAAATCAAACAGATTCTGAAGTAGGAGAGAAGAAAGTACCCGGTTACTGAAGTGCTGTCCCAGCACATACAGAGTATTTGTGTACACAATCGGAATTAGAATAGTTGCCTGAAATAATCGAACCAACGCTATAGAGATACAATTCAATTAAGACCTCTCGTGGAATTGTCTAAAATCTCGGGAAAAACATCACACCGAATTAGTTGATTGAAATATGCAAAGAAGTCGTCGTGTAGATATCTGAACATAATATGGAGATTACCACACACAAAGGACACGATAATAATATGTTGCCATCTAACCTATTAAACATTCACTGTTACCGTTTGGAATAGTTGTACGCTGGAAATAGTTGATTTAGTAAAGTAATTTGGGTAGGAAAGCACCATCTCCCTCTTACGGAATTATCACGGCACACCATCTCGCAATATAAGTACATAATTGGCAAGCTACTCACAACACTTTATTACACACATCATAATAAACAAGAAGTTCCGTGAAGAACTATACAGCCTACTTTTCATGCCAATGATTATTCTACAGAATATGAACCTATCTAGAATAATGACGAAATTAAGTTGCTAATATCGAAATTTCCAATTAGTTCGAAATACTGTATACCTGGCATAATGTATCCTAATAGAGCACTACAGTTGGCAGCCCTGATGACTGAATATATTCTTAGTTCCATCTCTTAGGGTACAAAATACAAAATTTGGTTGAAGTCCAATGAATAGCATGGACGTTACATGCAGTTAAACATTGGATCTAACAGCGCGCGTAAAATCATGTTGGCAACAATGTCATGCATGTATTGGTCAGAAATAATCTGAAATAATATGATCTATTGTTGTGCCAATTTTGAATGAAATCCATTAGTTAGTATAGAAGTTACATGTATTTTAAAATTGGACCTATCAGCAGGCTTAGAATCATGTTGGCAGCACTGACGTATATTAGTTACTCCAAATTCGTCTAGAATGCCAGGTACTATACGTGTGCAAAGTTTAGAGCTATTGGCTTGCATACTTTCTGATATATTGATATTAGGGTAACAAAAATAGGGACAGCACATATTAACAGTTGGCAGCCCTGGTTGCTCCTTAGAATACGCATAGTCATATCTGTTATGGTACACATAGCACATACGAAATTTGGTTGAAATCCAAATGATAGTATGGAAGTTACATGTATTTAAAGTTGGACCTGTCAGCAGGCTTAGAATCATGTTGGTAGCACTGACGTATATAAGTTACTCCAAATTAATATAGAATGTCAGGTACTATACGTGTGCATAGTTTAAAGCTGTCGGCTTGCATACTTTCTGATATATTGGTATTTGGATAAAATAAATTAGGAGCATTTATTAACAGTTGGCAGCCCTGGTAGGTCTTAAAAATACGCTCAGTCATATCTGGTTATGTACACATACAACATACGAAATTTGGTTGAATTCCAATTGATAGTGTAGAAGTTATATGCATTTAAAAATTGGACCTATCAGCAGGCTTATAATCATTTTGGCAACACTGCCATGTTTGGCCTCCTGGAAATTAAACTGAAATATTATGATCTGTACGTGTGCCAATTTTGAAATAGCTTCCATTCATACTTTCCAAGATATCCAACATGGAGCTCAAATTTCAATTGCAATTTTTTAGCAGTTGGTAGCACTGACATCATTTTCAAATATGGCCGTGAGATATTCAGGTATAGATCTTTACTCCTACCAAATTTTGTTTCGATTGCTGCAGCCGTTTAGGAGTTGATAGGGGGGGGGGGGACACACACACAGCCAGCCAGACAGACAGAAGGACAGACAGACAGACAGACAGACAGACACACATTTGCCCGATCTCATAAGTCTACTTTTTCCTCATTTTTGCAAAATGTGAAAAGTAGGCTAAAAATAACTTGCAAGCTGTAAGAATCACTAAAGTATGAATAATGAAGGAACACAATCAGTTCACTGTTGGGCACAGGGAAAACAGCTTCCTTAACCAATAAAAAAAGTTCACTGTATTATTTTGCGTTTATACAAGGCAGTGTAGATCATCTGCCAGACTGGTAAGGATTTACGGAGACACGTGTTGTTAAGCGTTCAACGTTCAACGTCAACGGTTTGGTCTAGTCGTAGATGCTCATTGTGTTTTCCCTTTACGTACTTAAGTTCCACACTAACTAGCAAATCATTGCGGTGTATATTCTTGAGACACTTCTATTAATGCTTTAGTCTTAGGTACTTCAACATCTTCAGTAAGTGACACAAGGCCATCGGTCGACTAAACAATCATCACACAAACGAACTAGTCCATAATACGCGTATTATCACTTATTTACATCCGATTGCAGTACATTAACGCGAACTGGACTTTACAGACATACTGAAGACACTAAAAATTACAGATGAGTGATAGTTTATCCCAACCTTCATCAAACGAAGCTAATCAAAGCTAATATTGTATCCCAACAACGAATATAAACAAACAATATGTCGGGTTTCAGCAAACGCCATTTTCACCCTTTCGATACCTGCATTAAGGTCTGAGTATTGTAGTTGGTCTTGATTATGCCTTTGATTACATCTTTGATCTACTTGCAGGAACGTCTCACACTATTACACCTTTAATCTAGCTGGCTGTGGAAATATGTCATTGACGCTACTGCACGATCAGTAGCTCCTACGAGGTAGAGGTAACGTGTCAGTGACACTATTATACCTTTGATTACACCTTTGATCTACCTGGCAAGAACGCTCAATGACACTGTTACACCTTTGATCTAGCTGCTGTGAAAATGTATCATTGACTCATCTGCACTTTTGATCTAGGAGGCAGTGCTAACGTTTCACTGACACTGTTATACCTTTGATCTATCTGGCTGTGGAAATGTGTCATTGACGCTACTCCACTTTTGATCTAGGAGAGACTGGCTGTGTGGCTCAGCGGTAACGTTTTTTCCTGCTGTTCCCAAGGTTGTAGGATCAAATCTTGGTGCAGTCAGCTGGCATTCGAGGGTGCGCAAATACGAGGGAGCTGTGGCAAAATTCCGGTTCCCCGGAGTTCTAAAAGCCGCAGTAGTTAAATTGAACGTAAAACCAATAACATTATTATTATTATTACTTATGATATAGGAGGCAGTGGTAATGCTACTACATCTTTGATCTAGCAGGAAGCGCGAACGTGTCACTGACACTACTACACACCTGATCCAGCTGGCTGTGGGAACGTGTCGTTGACGCTACTGTATCTTTGATCTAGCAGGCAGTGGGAACGTGTCATTGACGCTACCATATCTGTTAACCGCGAACCATACATGAATTATTCATGTCAGTCAACAGACAATACCCGCACACGATCAGTAGCTCCTAATTGTCTAATCGCCTTTGACTTATGAATGGAGGAAAGATTTACACTCCATTTGCAGTTTACGACGATGTGTGATGTCAAAGCCACAATACCGTGCACAGTATCATACCTGAGACATTCCTGGTGACGCCCAGATATTCCTGCCATCTGTGAGAGTTCCAGCACTCATTTACATATTTCTACCCGTATAATGTTCTCGAGACATGACAGCAGAATGCTCTTCTGACTAGGACTTGTGGCACTTGCGGGAGTGTTCCTTCCATATGTACAAACGTAGTCAAAGTGTTCCACGACTCAACTAGGTAACTGGCGTTCGGAATTCCGAGGTTCGAATCCAGGCACTGACAGCGACAGTCCTTAATGTGGTTTTTCCACACTCACTCCAGAAAAGCACTGGGATAGAACCTTATTTTTAAGTACACGGGTCTAATGATCAAGATGCCCCAAGCACCAGGAAAACAGCAGTATTTCAACTCAATTTGTTCGCCAATGTAATTGGGAATGTAATCGATCTAAATACTGAAACACGAATTCTCTAATTGAATTGCATTGAATTCTTCCTAAAAATGAAATAAGGAGGACAGTTTTTTATACATCTCACCTGAAAAAGAGCAGTATTGGAAACTGATTCCATTTGGATAGAGAATTTGAATGAGATGACGTTCTAACCTGTACCGCATGAAAAGTTACATTTGTTCGTGAGTTGACGATGAAAGTTTACTTTTCTCTGCTGTATGGGTTGGGTAATGTAACCTCATAATTAATGATTATACTGTCTAGATGGCACCACATATTACTTTTTACTACTATAGATCGAGAGCTGGTTTTTGGCCAGGCACATTTCAAACGGAAGCCAAAAGCCTGTATCACACGACACTCGCTAGCAAGGAAGCTTCTACCAGTACGGGTATACACGCAGGTATACACGCGTCTATTACCGTGTGATTTGTACCTTCCATACTAGGTTCTGCCTTCCATGGTAGCTTCCATACAACTCACGAAATTGCTCAGGTGCTATTTTTCCTGGCAGCTTGCATGGAAGTTTGAGTACAACAACCAATCGGATTGCTTTTCTCGTTCTAGTAGAAATCTTAGCGACAACATTAACAAATACATTTGTTATGTAGGTAGGCCCTCGAATAAATCGTCCTCGTAGATCATGTAGACAAAACTAAGTTGCAATATTGCTGTACGACGTGAGGAGGATATAATTAAAAAGAAGTAAAAATTTTCGCCGTTGGATAGACTTAAACCCGGGATCTTCAAAACACCAAGCAAGCGCGATACCACTTGCACACTTTTCCAACAGACGTTACCGCATTTTGTTACGCTTCTTATTAGCGCGTATAGTTATATACCAATTATTACAGTTAGATCTTAAATATTGATTGGAATGCATTCATTCACTACCAGGCATATTTTCAAATGTACTTAAAGCAAGTTTCACGACCGCTTTGCGTTAATATTTGCGAATCGACTGTAAATTTTACCCCCAAACGACAACCGTCCTCCATGTTTTATTTCTTACAACTTGGCGAACGAAATGCTAGCGTGTGATACACTTCAGCCATAAAAGCAGGTGTACTGACGAGGATGAACAGAATCATACAGGATTTTATACCAGCGATCACAACAGCTTCCATGCTAGCAAGTGTCGTGTGATACAGTAAGAGCGAGTTGCTTGCCCCGGTTGATGTGTGGACCCCAGTAGCGTCAATGACACGTTTACACAGCCAGCTAGATCAAAGGTGTAATAGTGTCAGTGACACGTTCCCACTGCCTCCTAGGTCAAAAGTGCAGTAGCTTCAGAGACGCGTTTCCACAGCCAGCTAGATCAGAAATGTAATAGTGTCAGTGACACGTTCCAAATGCCTCCTATATCAAGGACGTAGTAGCGTTAATGTAATGTTTCCACAGCCAGCTAGATCAAAAATATAATAGTGTCAGTGATACGTTCCCAATTCCTCCTATATCAAAAGTGCATTAGCGTCAATGTCGCGTTTCCACAGCCAGCTAGATCACCTCATGGGACAGGGGCTCGTACTTGTAAACATCTATCGCTGCTTGCCACCCTGCCACACAAGAAAATGTAGTCTCTTAAAAATAGGGAAAGTGCGGAGGCAGGATTTTCAATATAACATTGGCTCGGAAATACTTGTAGAAGAAGATTCTTGCAAATATTTGGGCGTTCACGTAAGGAATGATATGAAATGGAGTAGTCATGTAGGATGTGTAGTTTCAAAAGCTTACAAATCCCTGCACTTTGTAATGAGGGTATTAAAAGGAAGTAGTACCTCTGCTAAAGAATTAGGCTATTTGTCACTTGTAAGACCTATTCTGGAATATGCCTCGGCGGTTTGGGATCCATATCAAGTAGGGCTCATCAATGAGTTGGAAATGGTACAAAGAAAGGCCGCTAGATTTGTGCTCAGTGACTTTAATCCCAGGAGCAGTGTGAGCCGTATGTTAAAGAAACTTGGGTGGGAATCACTGGAGGCTAGGAGGATGAAATCTAGACTCTGCGCTATGTACAACACGTATACAAATCAACCAGCATGGGGTGAGCTTAGCAAACGATTGGGAAAGCCCACTTACATGGGTAGGAGCGATCATCCTTTCAAAGTTAAGGGCCGACCACAGCGAACAAATTATGGTAAATATTCTTTTGTAAACCGTGCCATTGATAACTGGAACGCTCTACCTGCCGCAGTCTTAGAGCCTTTTCCCAAACATATTGGTGTATTTAAGAAAAGACTGACTATTTGTGTAAATACTCCAGTTTAATTGTTGTATAATTGTTATTGAATTGTTATGTATCATTATTTATTTGTTATGTATATACAATTTGCCACCGGGGGACACTCCCCCCATTGCAAATAAATAAATAAATAAATAAATGAATGAATGAATGAATGAATGAATGAATGAATGAATGAATGAATGAATGAATGAATGCTGACATAAAGTTTCCTGTCTCGCCCTCAGACTGGGGAGGGTGGAGATAGGCCCGCCGGTATATACTGTACACTGGCCAAGAGTAGATCTCGATCTATACTTTTACTGATACGTTTTGTTAGGAATTGAACTGTTGAAAATGCATTTCTTTTGAGGCAGGAAATAGACCGTGTAAGGAAGGTTTTTTTTTAAACAAATTGCGTCCGCCTCTTTGCGTAGTGGCAAGCATTCTTAGCTGTCACCGCAGAGGCCCGGGTTTGATTCCCAGCTCTGCCTAGAAATTTCTCTAGTCTGAGGGCTGGAATGGAGTACACTCAGCCTCGTGGGGCAAAACTGAGAAGAGTTAAATACGATTTCTACCTCAGCCAACCTGGAAGTGGTTTTCCGTGCTTTTCCACTTCAACTCAGGCAAATGCCGGGATGGTTCCTAACTTAAGACCACGGCCGCTTCCAACCCAAATCCTACCTCACTTACAAATACACACACTAGCACAGAGATCACAGTAACACAGGTTATCAGACGAATTCCAAACTCAACCAAATACACGGGGCTACATGACCACAATTTCACAGATACCTTAAAAGAATTAACAACAACAACAACTGCAAACAACAAATTAGTTTACTCCATCTTGGGGACCTAAACAGTAGTCACTTCTTTACCTTTTCTGCTTTTTCTTCTTCTCCTCCTTCTTCTCATTCTTTTTCTTCTTCTTTTACTTCTCCGTCTTCTCCTTCTTCTCCTTAGCGTTCCCCCTCCCTCTTCTTCTTCTTCTTCTTATCATTCCTCTCCTTCTTCTTCTTCTTCTTCTCCCTCTTCTTCTTCTCCTTCTTTTTCTTCTCCTTCTTCTAATTCTTCTTCTCATTATTCTTCTTCACCTTCTTCTTCTTCTCATTATTCTTCTTCTCCTTTGTTTTATTCTCTTTATTCTTCTTCTTCATGCTCTTCTCCTCTTCTCCTCCCTCTTCTCCTTCTTTTTCTTCTTCTTCTTCTTATTCTTCGCATTATTCTTCTTCTCCTTCTTCTTCTCCTTTTTGTTTTATTCTCTTTATTCTTCTTCTTCTTCTCCCCTTCTTCATGCTCTTCTCCTTCTTCTCCCCTTATTCTTCATCTCCTTCTCCTCCTTCTTCTCCTTCTTTTTCGTCTTCTTCTTATTCTTCTTCTCATTATTCTTCTTCTCCTTCTTCTTCTCCTTCTTCTTCTTCTCCTTTGTTTTATTCTCTTTATTCTTCTTCTTCTCCCCTTCTTCATGCTCTTCTCCTTCTTCTCCCTTTATTCTTCTTCTCCTTCTCCTCCTTCTTCTCCTCCTTCTTCTCCTTCTTCTCCCTTTATTCTTCTTCTCCTTCTCCTCCTTCTTCTCCTCCTTCTTCTCCTTCTTTTTCTTCTCCTTATTCTTCTTCTCCTTCTTCTTCTTCTCCTTTGTTTTATTCTCTTTATTCTTCTTCTTCTCCCCTTCTTCATCCTCTTCTCCTTCTTCTCCCCTTCTTCTTCTTCTTCTTCTCCTCCTACTTCTTCTTCTTCTCCTTCTGGGAGGCGTGGTGGCACAGCGGTCAAACTGTATGCCTCTCACCAAGGTGGACCGGGTTCGATTCCCGGTCAATGAATGTGAGATTTTCGAAGTGAAATGCCATGCCCTATGGTTCGGATTCCACGTAAAAAGGAGGTCCCGTGACTCATGATCGTGAGATGGTCACGTTAAACCACAAGCTTCCTTCCTTTTCTTCTTCCTCTTGTTGTTCACCCTCCTCCCCCTCCTGTCGGTGGTGGTTATTGTGGCGAGGCGAGGTGTGAGGGTGGTACCACTACAAACAGGTTGGCCCCACTGACCCAGTTCCTTGTCCCGTTAACTTGCACACGCCAATAAAAAGTGGTGTAGCTTATGATAATTGAGGGCCACGCCCGAGCTTCAAGGTGTGTCCGTCCGGGTCACGTGTCTTGTGCAACTAGCTTTGACCATACCGCCACTGGTCTAGGACACACACAAGGACCAGTGTAACTTCAAGGACAGTCGTCACTTGTTGGTTGGTTGGTTCCTTAGTTTTTTTTTTGTCGTGTGGCCTCCTGAGAGGCCGAGTGCAGGTCTTTCTAGTCGACGCCCGTGGGCGACCTGCGTGTCGGGATGAGAGATGGAATGGATGAAGATGAATGAATTTGGGAGAGGATGTGGAAGGAAGCGGCCGTGGGCTATCAGAAGGTACCGTCCCAGCATTTGCTTGGTGTTGAAAATGGGGAAACCGCGGAAAACCATTTCAAGGACGGCCGACGGTGGGGCTCGAACCCACGCGTCTACCGAGTCAGCAGAGAGCTTGGCCCCATGACCTAATGCTGCGCTTTAGCCAGCGTAGCTACTGCTGTCGGTTGGTTCCTTAGTTTAGTCGCTACAACAATGCGGTCATGTAGCCCCGTGTACTTTGGGTGTGTGTAGAATCTGTCTGATAACCGGTGTTAATTGTGATGGCTGTATTAGTGTGTGTTATCTGTTTTAATTCAAGTAAGGACTGCAGACAATAATTTCAAGTACTTCCTACTTTTGCTACCAAATTCTACCATCCACGGCACCTAGCTTGTGGACCTGGCTACTAGACGACATTGCAATCAGCACCTGGCGGCGAACGTTGGAACTAATGGACCGTTATGAATTCTAACATACAAATTTTGGCTTTTTACAAGAGTACTGTAGTTAGTGGAGGGTTCTTTTTCATGCCATAAATATATGCGATTCTATCCGAAGGAACGCATACTGTGGGATTTTAACGCTCTTAAAAATCCGAAGACTTCGGCCGGGTTTGAACCCATGACCTTGGACATAAAAGCTTAGCATGCTACCAACTACGCCACCGAAGATCGTCATTTGTAATCCACCCGCGCGTGTTAATTAGCCCACAAGGAAGTCTGAACATCGAAGACTCTAATCCTGTTCATCTTGAGTGTGTTTTCGTCGGGTTTTTCCTCATTCGCTGCAGGCGAATGATGAGATGGAACCTTATTTCAAGACCCTGGATGCTTACCTCAATTACAGTTGTTGTTGATTCATTTAGGGCTTTGCGTCATCGTTTTCATGTAGCCCTCTGTATTTGGGTGAGTGTGGAATTGTCTAATAACCAGTAATATTTTGATGGCTGTATTACTCCGTAGTTGTAATTCAGATGACGATTGGGAAGGAAGCGGCCATGGCCTTAAGTTAGGAACCATCCCAGCATTCGCCGGGAGTAGAGTGGGGAAAACCACGTTGATTGAGGTGGGAATCGAACTTGAACCTCCAAGGCGACAGCCAAGAATCCAAGGCGCTACACCACGATGTGGCCTTAAATATTATTAAAATTAACCTTGTAGTCCTATGTAACTTAAAATACGCCAATCGTAAGCCACAAGAGTTTTATTGCTTGGATTCAGAGCCAGTGGACGCGATTGTGGATTTTGAACACTTCACATGTAGTCTAAGGCCGGGAAAGTAACCCCATGTTTTAAACGGCCCTTCACTACTGCGATGGGAGGCTGCACCAATTCTGAAAATGAGTAGTTCATATCCAGGCTCAGATATCAGCCATCCTGAGTATTGATTTCCCCCGTTGATCTCGCTCCATCCAGGTAAATAACAGGATGGTACCTTTTATCGAGTGCCGGGACAATTTCTCTATTCCTTACTCTAATACTGTAATTACAGTTACACACACTACTACAGTCAACACAAAATCACAGGTTATCAGGCAAAATCAAACACATGCCTAAGTGCATGGGACTGATGACCAGTATGTTCCTAGCACCTCAAATGAATCAACAACAACCATACAATATTAGTAGGTGTCAATCAACCAGACCACTTCGATATCACGCCCAGACTGTATTTGTTTTGCTGTGAGAAGTGTACCGCAAGACGTAAGATACAGCCTTGGGAATGGTAATCCACTAGAGAATATAAACAGAAGACGGCCCATCTCAATAACCATGGCCGGGAATTAAACGACTCAACTTTGTCTTCCAAATACTCTCAATCCGTCGCGTAGAGAAGATTCTTGGTCGCTTAGTACTCCTTCGCCCATTTGGGCTTCCAGTACAATACGTCCGCATTCCCTTGACATTTCCTACTTACATACCTCGTCACCATGTCAACCGTGTCCGTGGGCTGTCGCAATGATGAATGAGCGAAACTAATAGCCCCTGTGAGCGTGTGTTTATACTGCCCACTACACACAACTTCACGAACAGTAGTGGCACGTCCAGGCGTGGTGGCAGCCAAGCGCCAATTACACTTTAAATGCGTGACCAGCAGTAAGCACTTCACTTTCAAGTCGTTATCAGAAGACAGTACAGTTTTGTGTCCAATGGATTACTGGCATTTTATTCTTCAACACTATCACATGTCCAGTACATACAATATATTGTTCAAGGAGGTCTTCAATGTTTGTTTGCTGACAATTCTAATTTTATTTCTATCCTTTTGCACAAACGAGTGCATAGTGATAATTATTTAGTTAGTTCCGCTTGGCCGGCTGTGGACCTCGTGGTTCTTATTTCTGGCAGTTTTCATCCTAGCTCAGTATTCCTTCATTCTGGCACTGTGAATGTCCTTCCGCTCCTGAGTTCATTTCACACCTACTCCTGGACACACTGCTTTTGCTGTCAGTGACTGGAGAGAGTCTGATGTTCTGATCAATATTCTGTATTTGTTCCTGTCGTGGAAGTTACAGCGGTCAATATCCAATTTTTCAAGGTATTTTCCGACTAGTTTCGTTCACTAGGCGTTAGTTGCTTTCCCTCTAGAGACAGTGTTGAAAATTCTGGAGGTGAGCTGTTGTACTGCTCTCCACTCGTTCATACAGTTCATTGTTGTGCCTGATTCTATACGTGCCTTTCTCTTTAATAGGCCTCATGATTTTTCGCAGAATCTTTCGGTCCTTCAGCTACAATTTCCGGAGTTGTCCTTTTATGACCATATTTCGGCATTCTGAGGCATATAGTACTGATGGTCTCACTACAGTCTGAGTTTGAGATTCATTGAGAGGAATTTTGATTTGTACATATTCTTGCATTATGTTTTTTTTATTGATGTGTAACATCCTTCCACTCGGTTGCTGGATATTTTTGTGGGAGTGATTGTGAAAAATGGGACGGAAGTGGGTCGGACGGAAGTGTGTAAGACGCACTGCCAGCTGGATCGTATCCCGCCTGGACATTCATCAACACACAAAAATCTTTTTTATTTACACGCTAATAATACTTAAAAATTCCAAGACTGTCTTTTTTTTATTCACTGCCTACTTGATATTTCTACTCTCGCACTGTCTTCTTGATTATTCTCGCACTGCCTTCTTGATACTCTGCTGCTAATCATAACAACATGACTCATTTTAACAGAATCCATATGAAATTGCGTGTTGGTCTGTGAATCAAGAGGTCCGGGAACTGGGCAAGCCTTTCATGATCTACTGCCGTGCACATTACATTTACTCGCAAGTTGGCCTATTTATAAGGAATTTAAGGTTATGAGCGGTCTCGCGTCTATTAATCTAGTTGATCCATATCGTATTTTTTATTTAGGCTAGTGCTGGTGGAAGCTACGAATCATCTAATAAAATGAGTTCCGTATTATAAACTACAATATCTGTAAAACACTCCCGTTTACAATAGATTAATAGTTGTTCCAATAATATTATAAAATACCGCTGTATCAACAATTTCACGTGAGATTTCTTCTATGTCAGATGTTACACATCATATGCGACTACTGCAAGGCTCGTCAAGTTTTTTTATATATTTATTTATTTATTTATTTATTTATACATACCCTGCTAGTAAACCAAATGTTTCTTTCCTTTAGTTTTTTTTTTTTTTTTGCTCATCTCAGTTCACATTCACATATTGTTGTTCCCCTCAGCTTAACTGAGAGCATTCCGCAAAGCGCATGCATTTCTCAATAAAATATCGAAGAGGGAGAACGAACGCAGGATTTTCCTACATCTTGTTGAACACTCACCACTTTAATATGATCTAATTGACGTTTGGATTGGATTCCCACGATATCGTGAAGCTTGAAGTAAATGTCAGAACGCCATTCTCCGGTCAGAGGACCAGTCAGTGTCTAGTACAACTGAGGGATAACACGGAACATGACGTTCGAGTCAAGGAGCCGTCAAACCAGTCTCTATCTTCCGCAAAACAGTTCATTTGTCCACGGTTCCACTTCGATGAGTAATTTAAAGCAATTAATTGGACAGCTCATTATGTCACCGTGCGCTTTCGCCTTTCGTTCCACGAATGTCACTTAGCTCGTCGCGGCTGAACGGGTGAGGTTTCCAGTTCCCTGGGGACAGTTACAAGTTTAATTAGATACTAGCCCAAAAGTTGCACTGCATCAACCAACCATCTGTGCCCACTCTCGCAAAACTCAACATTCATGGATATTTTTCCTCACGAGAGCTCATGTGGAATGCATGCAGGAAAGTTTACTCGTCACTTCATCCACTTAAGATTCACCAGTCCGTTCTACCCCGTAACTTGAAAATAAAACTCGTCCAAACCTTGATACTCCCTATATTTAACTACTGTGTTGTTGTATTAGTAGATGCTACCGGAGAACAAAACAAGAAATTTCAGAAAGCTTTAAATTCCTGCATTAGGTTTATTTTCTCCTTGAAATTTTCCTCACAGGTGTCTCCTTTTTATGATCTACTTTCCTGGCTAAAAGTAGAACAACAAAGAAACCTGCACATATGTACCCTCATCTATCAACTTCTCAATGAAAGTACTCCTCACTATCTCTCTTGTAATTTTCGTTTTCTTTCTTCCTTTCATGATCGTCACACGCGATCTGGATCTATAATTGCAATTCCTCTACATCATTCTTCTGCCTTCAGTAACTCTTTCCTCGTGTCGGGAACTAGAATTTGGAATAATTGTCCTCGTGACGACATAAATTGTACATCCCTTACAACTTTCAAACGTGCATGTAAAGATTTCCTCTTGAATTCGTAGGCCAACTAGAACAATTTGTGTATGAATGTGTGAGTGAATGACCATAGTATAATTTTGTTAAAAATGTATGTCATTTAAATTGTATAGCTTAGTTAATATCACGCAGTCGCCAATTTATTTATTTTTATTTTATTTTATTTTATTTTATTCTAGTATTTAAGTTTTTCCTAGTATTTAAATTTGGTAGGTTAAAAATAACATATGTGAGTATTCATGTAAGTTGCACTGTGTGTGGTTAAGTGTAAGAGAGGGCCTAGAGCCCTAACTTCGACACAATAAAGGCACCAATAAATAAATAAATAATAAATAAATAAATAAATAAATGAGATCGTGTCAACTTGACGGACGAAAATCAACTTGATCGTGTTTGGTAACTGCATCGCAAGTCTTGAGAGGGTTTTATAACCCCACCCTCTTACAGTGTTGGCACGGAGGATATCACCAGTTCATGTTTTCCCCCACTAGAGTGATGTTTCGTAACCAAGATTGCTTAACGGCTGGTGATGTGCTAGTAATATGACCACCTCGTGGTATAGCGGATAGCATGCTTGGCTGTCTCCTTAGAGGTCCCGGTTCGATTCCTGACTCTTCCAAGAAATTTAATTATGGTCTGAGGGCTGAACGGGGTACGCCACTGATCTCTATACATGGATGGCTGGTAGCTAAGGCAGCAGTAAGCCGAATAGACGATGACAGGTATAGCAAGATGGCAGCGAGCGCATGATGCAATATTGCGAATCCGGCTCTGTGATTGGTTACTGGTAGTTTGATGTTATACATGTATTTGCACTGGCAGTAAATATTTCGTGTTTCTTGTAGTTGTAAAATGGGCTGAATTTGGTTATTTAAAGCGTAAAATCTTAGTTTTAAGTACTGGTTTGGTGACCCATCATCCCAAGCAAGCCAGTAATACCTTTACGTCTCAGGCAGATAGGTCACTTGGCCGTAATTTGGAAGTTATTGTGAACTTAAGTATACATATGTGGTGGTGCTGAAGCAGACGTGATCGGGCTAGGCTATTGAATGTTTAAATTTGATTCCATTTCAGGGTTTTTCGGTTCTGGGTGTTGAATGAATAACAATCCACAGCCTGCTGTTAATAGTTGTAAATCGGTGGGGAGAGTATATTTTGAGTAGGTTTTTAGTTCTGTTAAGTTTTATGTGGAGCTGATGAGTGAAATTGGTTTGGCTTAAAGTGCATTTTTAGCTTTGATCTACTTCCCGTTATTATTAAGTTTATTGTGCTGCTAGCGTGATTAAAAGCTGTAGTATTTGATGTAGAGTGCTGGGATTACTTGGGGGAAGTGTTGGTTATTTCATGGAAACAGGAATTCATTGCCAAACACCGATTACGATATGTCGAATCTAGGCCTGTATATTGAGCTACGTTTATAGGTACATCATTTGAAGAATGCATAATTGCGTGGCATATATACATGTATACCGTATAAACAATTTACAAGAATGTTTCCAGAAATTGTTTTTCACACGTTACTCTGTTACTGATCGCTAATTGCGTGTACTCAGCACCTAAGTTGATATTTGTCAGCCGTTATTATACATTCATTTTTATTGATATTCCGGAGATTTACTGACCTCGGAATGACGTGTCAGTGATCCCAATGCTCTTATGCTATGAGTGAACATATCTCTATATTTTTATGTGCTCCAAAGCAACATTAATTACGATTTAAAATTGACTAGATTATCATTGCTTGCCCATAAGGAGAGCTCGAGAATGGGTACGCCAACATGGCGGACCGCGCGCTCAACTCGTGCAGCGGAGAGCTGCCATCAGCGATCCATGTATAGAGATCAGTGGGGTACACTCAGCCTTGTGAGCAAAGGAAGATACTAATAATAATGTTATGGATTGTATGTTCCTTTTAACTACAGCGGCTCTTAGAGACGCCGGGATGCCGGAATTTTGCCCCGAAGGGGATCTTTAACGTGGCACAAAATCTACTGACATGGCTCCCTCACATTTAAACACCCTCAAATGCCATCTGACTGTGCCGGGGTCGATCTCGCTATCTTGGGCTCAGCAGGCGAGAACGTTACCACTGCGCCAAACAGCCGGTAAAAATCAGAGAAAAGGTGGGTTCTACGTCCACCTCAGTCATCTTGGAACTGGTTTACCGTTGATTCCAGGGGCAGATGACCTCGTAGTTCCACCCCTTAAAACAACAATAACTAACTAACTCCATTGTTTCCCACTTCTACTCCAGACGAATGCTGAGACGGTTTCTAACTTAAGGCTACGGCCATATCCTTCCCCATCCCCACTTGACTTACAAATACACACACTGTTACGAGCGCTGGGTGGCTTCGCACATAACTCCAGCTCACTCCAGGCCACCCCTGGGCTCTTGTGTCACCCAGCAGTTTACGCAACGAGCAGCGAGGACAAAGGACCCCCGTCTCGAAGATTCGTGGCCCGCCCAGTATCGGAAATCTCGAGAAGGTGTGAACGCTGGTCCACTCTAGAAACATCTATTGAGTCATCAGCCCCTCTATATAAGAGCGACCTGGCCAGCGAGGGATGGACTGTGTTTTTGAGCGAGTGCGTGTTTTTACCTGTGCGACAGTAGTGTGGTGCGAAATTACGAAACCCATGTGAGGCTGATTCTCCAGACAGCGAAGCAGTGTGACTCATACAGGGATCGTGTTAGACGAGCAATTAGTGGCGACTGACAGGCTACCGCAAATAACTGTGGTTTGCGTACCGAGGAAGCGGTCCAAGTTATTTCCAGCGAGGACGGGCCTAATTACAAGAGGATTAGCTGCTTGAGAACTGAAAGGGGTGAGTGGTCTCCATAAGGGCGCAAACTGAGGAAGACAGCTAATTGTTTCTATCTGCTTATTGTACGGTGTATATTCTTGACCTGCAATAAAGCTAACATTTCTTTAAAGGAACAATTGTGTTGTGCTTTTACCCACCGTAATCCAGTTAACGAAAGTGCCACTAGGGGTGGCACGTAACAAGACTAATACAGCCATCACAAGAAGACAGGTTATCAGACAAATCCCATCACACGGGATACATGACCAGGATGTCGCAAGCCCGCTAAATCAACTACAACATATAAATCAGTATTTTGAAGTGATAGAAATATCTCCGGCCAGTCGCCTGGGCCCCAATGGATTGTTTGAATAATTCCAATTATAGGCTAGTAATATGTTTGGGTTGATAACCACAGCACGATGTTTAAAACATTTCCAACCAGTCTCTTACTATTAAATTCATAAAAATATTTTTTTAAACCAGTATTAGGCCTTTTCTGTAAATTGATTGAAATGTACACGAAATTCACCTTGCTCGTTAACTCTTAAAATTGTATATTTGTTTCAATGTGTGATATCGTTAGACAGGATGTTAGTGTATCGTCCAGTTCAGCATCACAAACTAATGCACAAGATCAAGATTTCATGAATTTGGTATTGTTTATGAAGAGATTTACCTTGTTTTTCTTCTTCTTCGTTATTAGGAATATTCTACAATAAATTAGTTTTTCTTCAACCCAAAAATACTCTACTCCCCCACAAATTTCGGTCTTCAGCATCTTCCTCGGTTAAGCCTCTGGTAGCCGTGCTTCTCTTTACACCATCCATCCATTGTTCTCGTAGCTGCTGCTGTTGCTGCAACAACAAGAATTAACCAACACCTTGTCCCTCAGTAAATGGACGGTCTACCTTGACTCGCATGCCCAGGAACTGAGGGGCAAAGTCATGGCGAAAAACGCACAGAGAGATAATCATATTTCATTATAAAAAATTAAAAACAAGCAAAATAAATCCAATCATACATTCCACCCACTGCTGACGTATATCAGTACGGTGCAAAATTATACTAAAAACAAAAAAGTACTACAAAATAAATAAATAAATAAATAAATAAATAAATAAATTTAATTAATGGACATTAGGAGCTCACTGAGAGCACCAGGTTCCCGCTTTTTCAAAGGCATACTTTTTATGTCTCCAAGCTTGATTATCTTTTTACCTCGTTCCCGTTTGCCTTCAGCTTGCCAATGTAACATTAAATTTGGAATTCTACTATGCAGCATCCATTTCACATGCCCAAACCATTGTAATCTTCTTTCTTCAACTACTTTTAGTACATTTTTTTGCCTGCATAGTTTCTCTGATTCTCGTATTTCTAATGTTATCCAACCTTGATTTCCTTGCCGCCCTCCTCCAATAATCCATCTCTGTTACTAATCATTTGTTTGCTTGCTGTCTGTTTACCGTCCAACTTTCTGCTCCATGTAACAAAATACTTTGTACCAATGAACAGTAAATAAGTTCCTTAGTTTTTTTTTAATATTTCTGCTCCATAAAACGGAATTTAATGCTCCAATTATTGTTCTCCTAGCCTCACTAACTCTTTTCTCAATTTCAGATGAACTTGTTCCCCCAGCTTCTATTATTGAACCCAAATATTTAAACTTAGTGACTGTTTGAATTTCTGCATTTCCGATCTGTAGTTTCTGACCACCAGTATTCTCTAATGTAAGGTATTTTGTTTTTCCATTCTCTTTTAATGCCCCTATGCGTACAGTCATATTACTAACACGGGTTATTAAACACAATGACCGTGATGTTCCCCCACCTGGTCATCCCACAGAATATTCAACAAGTAAACAGGGCTAATTATCGCCATGTCCCTATGCATAAAGTCACGGTAATGGAACAGGTTATTAAACACGTTGGCATCCACGAGCTAATAACCGTGGTGTTGCACAACCTCATCATCCCAATAAATCAACCACGTCAACGAGTAGACAGGGCTGATCATTAAAAATGTATTCCCATACAGTGAACTGCTACCAACTTAAGTTGCTCATCATCAGACTCTGTTAGTGGAGCAAGACGTAAGCCCGGTGTCGTAATGTACGTCTGGCATTGCACTCACGTTATCCTATATCCCGCGCCTCCCAATGATGCAAGCAGCCTCCACTTTCTCTCGGAACACGGCAGGTGCATGCTCCCACGCACCTTCTAACATTTATTTATTTATTTATTATAATTATTATTATTATATCATTTTTGTCCTTATGGACAGTGTTTGAACTTAAATATCATGATGACACAATTTTCACTTTTCTCCCCTTCTCCTCTTCTCTTCCTAAAATCTCTTCATCCATTGGCGGTGCTCCTGTTTCCGTTTTTCTCTCTTCATATTTTCATTTGCTTTAAATTTTGTTTCTGAATTCTCCTCCGTCTCCAACCATTTGCCTGTCGATCCCCACCTGCCTTAAGTCTTCCTCTATTTAATGACACCAATTAGTTTTCCTGCTTGAGCTGTTTACTACATCAAAGATTTTCTTTGTAAGTCTGTTGGTGTTCATTCTCTGTGTACCCGTAAAAAGTTAGTCTGCTTTTCCTGATCAAATCGGCGAGTCTGTCTGTGTACTCGTATGGCTGTTGGGTAGGTATTTTCATCCATATGCCATCTCCGTATATTGCTCCAAATATTTTCGGAGAATTTTGCGTTCTATTTTTTTCATTTTCTATGTTGCCTGATGCTCTAATTTTTGTTGTTTCTGACTCATATAATGCCTTTATTTATTTATTTATTTATTTATTTATTACCATTTCGTGTTCACAGACTGAAAATTAAAGTCTTTGTTAAGTCAATTTTTCATTGATTGTATTATCATAGGCCAGGCTGAGCTTAATGTGCAGGTACAGGTGATATCAGGGCTGGCATGCGAAATTAAATTCATGGCTGTGGGGGCGAAAATAATTTAATTTCGCCGTGAGCGCGATATTCGGGAGCGAAATGATAATGATTGTCGGCGCGTAATTAAATCAAAGCGAAACTTAATTCGAACGAAATTAATTTCCTTCCAGACTTTTAATTTCGCTCCCGGTGCGAAATTAATTTAGTTCCAGACTTATAATTTCGCTCCCGGCGCGAAATTAATTTCGTTCCACACTTTTAATTTCGCTCCCGGCGCGATATTAATTTCGTTCCAGACTTATAATTTCGCTCCCGGGGTGAAATTTATTTAGTTCCAGACTTATAATTTCGCTCCCGGCGCGAAATAAATTTCGTTACAGACTTAATTTCGCTCCCGAGGCGAAATAAAATTCCCAAACGGCATTAAGTTTCGCTCTCCGACGTGTATTTAAAATGCATGAAACATTTAATTTCGTTGTTGAAATTAAAATACAGTATATTCGTTTCGAGAGTTAAATAATGTTCTGTACGATGTTCAAAGTCCTGATGTCTGTCTGTTAGGTAGTCAGCCCGAAGGCTGGTTGGATCCTCAAAAAGTACCGCCGGTAGGTTATGTGGGTAGATACCCACAAAAACTCAAGGCAGCGCCATAGTGAGGCGTACTAGACAAGATGAGGGTGAGGTAGTTTGCCTTTGCTTTCCTCACTAAGTCAGAACAGCAGTACTAACCCTATGAGTAGAACCCTTCACAGCATCCACAGGCACTGACTGAGCCCCGAATTTCATTACTAAGCACCCCCCATACCTCTGTAGCTTCCATATAATCACAGCCATGTGTAAGACTGAGACATCGGTGAAAAGCCACATTTTACTCTAGCCCGTGCCAACAGTCAAATGCAAATGAGTCGTCAAGTTACAAAACTCGTTTAATCAACTTGTGAATAAGGATCATTTTCATGAGAAGCGTCCCTCTGCACTTTGCCTCACGTATCTTTTGTGTTTGTTGTTTTCTACTTTTGGTTGGTGTTTTTGTGTCTGCTTTGTGCTTTCGCTTTTGAATTTGACTTATTGCTTTTCTTTCTTGGTTTTGTGTTTGTGTTCTGCTTTTGCTTTTTTGAATTTTGCTTTATGTCTTTTTTTGTTTTCTGCTTTTGCTTTTGTTTTTGAATTGTGCTTTTTGCTTCGTCTTTTTTGTTTTTGCTTTGTGTTTGTTATCTGCTTTTGCTATTTTGAATTTTGCTTTTTGCTTTATGTTTCTTGTTTTCTGATTTTGCTTTTGTTTTTTGTGGTCTGCTTTTGCTTTCTGCTTCGTCCTTATTTGTTTTGGTTTTGTGTTTGTTTTCTGCTTTTTCTGTTATTGAATGTTGCTTTTTGCTTTGTGTTTCTTTTTTATTCTGCTTTTGCTTTTGTGTTTGAATTTTGCATTTTACTTCGTGTTTTGTGTTTTTGGTTTGTTATTTGTTTTCTGGGAAATCAAAATAAAACAAAATAAACAAAACAAAATAAAAACAAAAACAAAATAAAACAAATAAAACAAGACAATTTAAAACAAAATAAAACGAAATGAAGTAAAACAAAACAAAAATAAACAAAACAAAATAGAGCAAAAAGATAAAACAAAATAAAATGAGGTAAAATAAATAAAATAATTAAATAAATAATTTTACGACATGATCCTTATTCACAAGTGGATTAAACGATTTTTGCAACTGGACGACTCTAAGGTCCGCACGGAGGTGATTGTTGACGTAGGCGCGGTATTCCTGCCAGTTTGCTGTGCAGAAGTTCTGGACCATCCTGGGAGGTGGTAGTGGGGGAAGAGGGAAGTTGAGTAAAACGGGGGCATGATCACCTCCTTTGAGTGGCAGGACAGACACGTCAAACAGATGGAGGAGAGAGTTATGAGCAATGACTGCGTCGGGGTGGTATTGGAGGAAGGACGGGTAGATTCTGGGAGAGGGACGAGGGTGGCGTCAATGTGACGTAGGTAGATGTCTAGGCTATGAAGTTCCAGGGCCGAACGGGAATGAAGGTTGAGGTCGGCCATTAGAATTAAATGGGGGAAGCCTTCAAACACGTGGGTAATGCAGTCTTTGGGGATGGGGTGGTAGGGACGAATGTAGATGGTGGCTAGGTGTAGGACGCGGGAACAAATAAGGCTTTCGGGGAAGAAAAAAACAGATTTCATTTCAGAAACAAAATGAAATGTTCCATGCATTTTAATTTCAGGCCGGAGGGGGGGACTAAATGCCGGGAACGAAATTGATGGTCGTTAACAAATTTTATTTCACGCCAGGAGCGAAATTAAAAGTGTGTAATGAATTTAATTTCCCGCCAGGAGCGAAATTAAAAGTCTGTAACGAATTTCATTTAGCGCCGGGAGCTAAATTAAAAGTCCGTAATGAATTTAATTCCGCGCCAGGAGCGAAATTAAAAGTCTGTAACAAATTTCATTTAGCGCCGGGAGCTAAATTAAAAGTCCGTAATGAATTTAATTCCGTACCAGGAGCGAAATTAAAAGTCTGTAACGAATTTCATTTCGCGCCGGGAGCTAAATTAAAAGTCCGTAATGAATATAATTTCGCGCCAGGAGCGAAATTAAAAGTCTGTAACAAATATAATTTCGCGCCAGGAGCGAAATGTTATTCCATTGAACAATTTCATTTCGCGACGCTAAATTAAATTGATAATGCATTTCGTTTCGCATGCCAGCCCTGGGTGATATAAGGCGAGTGGTCGCTTGTCTCCACTAGCTACAGTGAATGTGACATTTCAAGGACGAGAGAGTCTCGTACCCAAGGATGTCGAATGCTAATCAGCTGCAATTTACCATGCTGAGTGGTTTTCAATATCTTAATATATCTAACTTATTACTCGAGACGGAAGTTAGCTATTTAAAGAACACATCGTGTTTTAATAACATGCACCGTCTTGTCTTGTGTGTTATTAAACAAGAGACGCTAGTTTTTCTCCCACTCCCGTTATAGACGCACCAATCACGTGTTGGAACAAGCATTAACTGACAAGTTCTTTTCCAATACAAAGTTCTGGTCGTTAAAGTGCCCAAAGGATCCTGGATAGACTCTTAAATACAAAATATCAATGTCATTAAGGGACATGATGGCGCAGCGGTCAATCTACTGTACTTGCATGTGGACCTTGTTTGAATCTCGGTAAGTGCGTGTGGAAATTTCGAGATCAAATATCACGTCCGGTTAATCGGATTCCCCGTGGCTTATTATCGCGAGATCGATGGTCACGTAAAGCTACAAGCTTCCTTCATTTACCATCTCGGCTGATTTACTGGCAGATTAAAACACCATTTTAGGTCATATTTCTGGCTTATGAAGTCTCAATCAATCATTGGTGAAGTGTCTGCCTCATGTTCCCATGATCACGGCAGCAAACATTCACGACACACTGAGTCGCATGATGTCAGTTCTTAAATAAAATATATCTTGTAATATAATATTTGGTGATTAATAAGAAAATTAATTGAATATCATCCACAGATACAGTTAAGAAAAATAATTCCTGTTATCTATTCCCTCGTTGAAAAGTACATTGAGCCCATACCACCCAGTTCACTCGCTAGCAGCCTGGTTCTACTGGTGTTCATTCTTCTGGTTATGTATTTATCAACCTGTTGTTCACTGAAGACCTGTGGTGACAAACCATTAGCATCGCAGATAACCTCATAAAACTTTTAACGCCTGGCACTTCAGCCCATGAAGGGCCTAGGACTACCAAGCGACCGCTGCCAAGCCATTTGGTCTGCAGATATTGGGGTGACGCGTGGTCAGCGCGTCGGGTCCCCTCGGCCGTTAATCTTGGTTTTCATGACCGGGGCACTGCCTCACTGTCAGACAGTTACTCACGAGGCTGATTACACCCCATTCCACGTCAGTTTCTAAAATCCCTGATGGAGCCGGGAATCGAATCCGGGGCCTCCGGGTGAGAGGCAGGCGCGCTACCCCTACACCACGGGGCCGGCTCAGATAGCCTCATGGAGTTCGGAATTACGAACGTACCCCCTCAGGCTGTTCATCTGTCGTATCAACAGATTTCCAGTATCAAGAAATCCACAGTCAAGTTTTGAACAGATGAACTGGGCCTTTATGATAAGAGTCCGCAATTTACGAGCAAGTGTTTGTTCTACTCCAATTTAAGACACCGAATGAGTAGCAAGGTACCGGTAGTACATATTATTAGCCTACTTTTCACATTTTGCAAAAATGAGGAAAAAGTAGTCTTATGAGATCGGGCAAATGTGTGTCTGTCTGTCTGTCTGTCTGTCCTTCTGTCTGTCTGGCTGTGTGTGTGTCCCCCCCTATCAACTCCTAAACGGCTGCAGCAATCAAAACCAAATTTAGTATGAGTAAAGATGTGCACCGGAATAGCTCACGTCCATATTTGAAAATGATGTCAGTGCTACCAACTGCTGAAAAAACGCACTAGAAATTTGAGCTCCATGTTGGATATCCTGCAAGGTATGCATACTAGCGATTCCAAAATTGGCACACATGTAGATAATACTATTTCAGATTAATTTCCAGGAGGCCAACCATGACAGTGTTGCCAAAATAATTTTAACCCTTCTGATAGGTCCAATGTTTAAATGCATATAAATTCTACACTAACAACTGGATTTCAACCAAATTTTGAATGTAATATCTGTACATAAACAGATATGACTGAGCGTATTCTTAGGAGCCACCAGGGTTGCCAACTGTTAATAATTGCTCTCTCTATATTTTTTTTATCCAAATGCCAATATATCAGAATGTGTGCAAGCCGACAGCTTTAAACTATGCACACGTATAGTACCTGACATGTTTGATTAATTTTGGAGTAACTTATATACGTCAGTTCTACCAACATGATTATAAGCCTGCTGATAGGGCCAATTTTTAAATACATGTTACTTCTATACTATCAGTAGGATTTCATCCAAATTTCGCATGTGCTATGTGTAACATATCAGATATGACTATAAGTATTCTTCAGTGAAATCAGGGCTGCCAACTGTTAATAAATGCTGTCTATATTTTTTACCCTAATATCAATATATCAGAAAGTATGCAAGCCAACAGCTCTATACTTTTGCACACGTATAGCACCTGACATTCTAGATTAATCTGGAGTAATTAATACAAGGTGGTGCTGCCAACATGATTCTATGCCTGCTGATATGTCCAATTTTAAAATACATGTAACTTCTATACTAACAAATGGATTTCATCCAAAATTGGCACAACAAGATATCATAATAATTCAGATTATTTCTGACCAGCACACGCATGGTATTGTTGGCAACCTGCTTTTACGCCTGCTGATAGATCCAGTGTCTAACTGCATGTAACGTCCATTGGACTTCAACCACATTTTGTATTCTGTACCTTAAGAGGTGGAACTAAGAATATATTCAGTCACCAGGGCTGCCAACTGTAGTGCTCTATTAGGCTACATTATTCCAGGTATATTTTGAACTAATGAGATATTTCGATATTACCAACTTAATTTCGTCATTATTCTAGATAGGTTCATATTCTGTAGAATAATCATTGGCATGAAAAGTAGGCTGTATAGTTCTTCACGGAACTTCTTGTTATGTGTTTGCAGCCTTGATTATGTTTTTTCTGTAAAGACGTTTTCAGAATTTGCATAATTCACCTAATGAATTGAGCTGGCATATCTTCTTTAACTGAATCATGGTAAATCGCCTCGCTTGTTAGCCTACTTTTCACATTTTGCAAAAATGAGGAAAAAGTAGACTTATGAGATCGATCCGGGAAAATGTGTGTCTGTCTGTCTGTCTGTCTGTCTGTCTGTCTGTCTGTCTGTCTGTCCTTCTGTCTGTCTGGCTGTGTGTGTGTCCCCCCCTATCAACTCCTAAACGGCTAGAGCAATCAAAACCAAATTTAGTATTAGTAAAGATGTGCACCGGAATATCTCACGTCCATATTTGAAAATGATGTCAGTGCTACCAACTGCTAAAAAAACGCACTAGAAATTTGAGCTCCATGTTGGATATCTTGCAAGGTATCCATGGGAGCTATTCCAAAATTGGCACACATGTAGATAAGACTATTTCAGTTTAATTTCCAGGAGGCCAACCATGACAGTGTTGCCAAAATAATGTTAAGCCTTCTGATAGGTCCAATGTTTAAATGCTTATAACTTCTACACTATCAATTGGATTTCAACCAAATTTTGTATGTAATATCTGTACATAAACAGATATGACTGAGCGTATTCTTAAGGCCACCAGGGCTGCCAACTGTTAATAATTGCTCTCTCTATTTTTTTCATCCAAATACCTATATATCAGAAAGTATGCAAGCAAACAGCTTTTAACTATGCACACGTATATTCTGACATTTTAGATAAATTTGGAGTAACTTATATACGTCAGTTCTACCAACATGATTATAAACCTGCTGATAGTACCAATTTTTAAATACATGTAAGTTCTATACTATCAGTTGGATTTCAACCAAATTTCATATGTGCTATGTGTACCATTGCAGATATTACTATTAGTATTGTTAAGAGCAATCAGGGCTGCCAACTGTTAATAAATGCTGTCTATATATTTTTTACCCTAATATCAATATATCAGAAAGTATGCAAGCCAACAGCTCTATACTTTGCACACGTATAGCACCTGACATTCTAGATTAATTTGGAGTAATTAATACAAGACAGTGCTGCCAACATGATTCTATGCCTGCTGATATGTCCAATTTTAAAATACATGTAACTTCTATACTAACAAATGTATTTCATCCAAAATTGGCACAAAAAGATATCATAATATTTCAGATTATTTCTGACCAGCACACGCATGACATTGTTGCCAACATGCTTTTACGCGTGCTGATAGATCCAATGTCTAACTGCATGTAACGTCCATTGGACTTCAAACAAATTTTGTATTCTGTACCTTAAAAGATGGAACTAAGAATATATTCAGTCAGCAGGGCTGCCAACTGTAGTGCTCTATTAGGCTACATTATACCAGGTATATTTTGAACTAATTAGATATTTCGATATTACCAACTTAATTTCGTCATTATTCTAGTTTGGTTCATATTCTGTGGAATAATCATTGGCATGAAAAGTAGGCTGTATAGTTCTTCACGGAACTTCTTGTTTGGCATTGAAAGGAAACGGATTTTTTTCACTTAGCTTAACGATATACAGTATAGAAGAAAGAGTGCAAAGGGCAAGCAGTATATTGGCCATAAAAGGCTGTTCGAGCTCTTAGCTCTCGCTAAGGGAGGTAGCACGCAGCTTGCTACTCCTGTGAGAGTCCGGGCACGGACACCAAGAGTCCGCTATCATACCTATAATAATAATATCGTATGGCCTCGGATGCCGGGTGCAAACTTTGTTAATTGAAGCTCAGAGGGTACCTTGCATGTCGAATTTTATCGTTCCTTGAAGCACTATGAAAGTCAAGGAGGTTAGATATCTAAGCTCCTTAACGCTGTACCGCTTTCTAGTAGAGAAATGAGGAACTTTGTGTTGGCGGAAATTCCCGAGGTTAATTTTGCCATTATGAACACGGCCTACTGAATTCAAATGGGTTCTTTAACATGCCAACAACGTATAACATACGTATCGTGATTTTTATCGCCTTTCAAAAATCACTTACCACGGCCAGGAGCGAACCTGCAAGCTTGGGGTTTGTAGACCGACACGATAACCACTCACCCACCGTGGCAAGCAAAGAGCCCGCTGATGAGCCTATCTTGGTGTTCCTAGGCGATACCCCACACAACACGAGGCATACACCTAGAAAAGTTCTAATTTCTTGGCCGTGAAAGCCAATATACCATCTTTTTAGTATAGGAAGATTTAAATAACGTTATGACAGACAGTCTTGGATGTTAGTTACATCGAGACGACGTGATGAACACAGGATCGGACACGAATCACTCAACCAGAACAGAATGCGGACTGAACGCCCACAGATATGTTGTGAATCCGTATGGTGCAGCTCACATGTGAATATGCTAACCACATACCATGCTATATTTAGTATTTCGGATAGAAGTGAAAGCCGGCCAGACCCACTACTTGAACAGGAACAGACTGAACACGTCAGGAGCACGTTTCATATTGAATTTCAAATTGAGAGCCAGAATCACAAAGTCATAAATCAGAATTACCTAACGGGTGTCAGAACATGTTCAGACTTACATAAATACGAGCATAAACATGACTGTTATCGCCTCTCTTCTGCAGTTCAGAGGAAGTATGCGCATTCAAATAATACCTTCGAAGAATTGTGTATTTCGGAACGTTTTAGGGATATTTTTTGACACTAGGAGGAAGTTAAGGAGTTAAGTTATGGTGTTTGAAGCCATTTTACAGTGTTGCCTTAGTAAACAAAAGTTTGGTGCTTTTCAGTCGGTCAACACGATTGTACCCAAATGAGATGGGTTATTCTCTAATCTTGAAAAGAATTACATGAGATTAATAAATACATTTGGATGACCAGTTTCG
>OX336388.2:2100942586-2101130086 GCA_946902985.2 Meconema thalassinum | reverse complement strand
AAAGGTATCATGCCTGGACCACGGCCTACAAGCCCGGACAAATTCAACATAGTTATGAACGCAGCCGTGAACGCCTAAAGGCTCACACACACCGGAGCGATCGCGTTGGCGTTGACGGTGGCGTAGCGGTCAAATACAGGGAGCGGCAAAAAGATCTGACGGTTTTTAAATCACAACAACACAGACATTTTAAATGATACAAAATCTTTTATTACTTATAACAACAAGGTGTACATGCCAATTAATGGAAAACATGAAAGAACAATAGATTTTAACTTTTAAGATTTGAAGATAACGTCTTTCAAATGATGCCCATCTTTTGCCATGCGGCAAAAAGATCTGACGGTTTATTTCGTTGTACGGAGGAGCGAGTTAGTGGTGGGGGGTAGTGGGGATTGGCGCGATGATGAGCCTACGTGATGCCATTTCAGTAGCCATGGAGCTGTGGACAGGTGAACAACGTGCGTTTGTTGTCGAGGCATTTTTTAAAAGTGGTGAGTCTTGCGTCGTTACTCAACGTCAGTTCCCTCAACACTTTAATGTGGGTCGAAGAGGACACGTTCCATCTCGTAACACAATTTTGTTATGGATGAGTAATTTTAGAGCTACAGGTTCAGCCTTAAAACGTACGTCGATAGGTCGTCCAAGGTCAGCCAGGACACCAGAAAATGTTGAGCGAGTGAGACAAGCTCTGGAAACCAGTCCACGGCGGCCGGCTCGTAAACAAGCTGCTGCTTTGCAAATGTCTGATCGAACAGTGAGACGAATATTGCGTTTCGATTTGCATTTTCATCCGTATAAAATGGTTATTGTCCAGCAGTTGAAGCCTAATGACTATGCAAGACGCAAGAGAAGACGTTTGACAGCTTCAGTGCAAGACTGGAAGAATGCATGGCAAAATATAGGCACAATTTGAAAGACGTTATCTTCAAATCTTAAAAGTTTAAACCTATTGTTCTTTCATGTTTTCCATTAATTGACATGTACACCTTGCTGTTATAAGTAATAAAAGAGTTTGTATCATTTAAAATGTTTGTGTTGTTGTGATTTAAAAACCGTCAGATCTTTCTGCCACTCCCTTTACGTCATGCAGAATTAAATAGAAGCTTTCAGACAGACAGCTATCACGCGGGCAACGTTCAGGGCAGTGCAGCGTTCTACTGCGCGGTGTCGATCAGGAGCAGCTTGTAAGGTTTGACCGCTGCCCGCGTCACTGTGTCTTGGCAGGACAATGAGTGTAACAACAGAACAACTCGTTGAAGAAGTCATACATACTGATGTAGCAAAAGCAAGTAATCAACGGTTGAAGTCAAGAAAACCACCTTGGCGCTCTGCAGTACTTCTTGAAGACTCTTCATTTAACATCTCAGAAGCATGGAAAACTATGTGGGAAGAATCATTAGTATTCAATGCACATCTGATTGAAAACCCTTCCAACTGGATAGAAGGATTCGAACTCCCCAGACGCCAATGGAGAATCATTAACCGGATACGTACAGGACAAGGCAAATGTGGATTCCTGCTTCACAAATGGGGTTCGGTTACTTCTGCTAACTGCGATTGTGGAGCTACCCTGCAAACCATCGGACATATTGTTGGTGAATGTCCGCAACGAGCGTTCCTAGGATCAGTAGGTGACATTCATCATGCATCTTCTGAGGCAGTTAGAAGTTTAAACCAAGAACTTGTGTTTATACCTGTATTTATAACTTTTATTGTAACTCTGTATCATCATACGATAAATAATAATAATTGAAGAAGTGAAATTGCATAACATATTATTTGATTTGTTGCTTCCTGACTACTTCATTATAATCCAGTAGGATCACCAATGCATTCCATTGGCATCCGAAAGTAAAAGTAGAATCATTCTTTATATTGTCGCAGTTGCCGATATAAAGTGGGAAATTCTCCTTGATGCTCACGAAGCACATTCAGGTCGTGAATCCACGTTCTCTTACGGTTTTTTTCTGAAAAATATATTATTTAATTAATATATATTATTTGTGATTTGTATTATTTGTAAATAAGTTACTTCTCACATGTCTCTAATTGTACACCAGCAGACCCTGCCACCAGGCGGGACAAATGCTAGGAAGAAGAAGAAGATGTCTCTAATTGTACACAATGAAAGGAATAATTACCTTACTCACTGCTGCTCCTCATCATCAACTATCGCTGCCAACAGTAACGCTTCTTCCTCCAGTTAAGATAACCGATGCATCGTTGACCTTCACGATTTTCCAAACTGATCGAAACCTCCGCGCGTCTGGGTGTGAAAGCACCTCATTGCCATCATGATCGCCACCGCCATCGCTCCGGTGTGTGGAAGCCTTAAGCTGTTATGAAGAGGGTTTGTAATTAAATGCATAAATGCACACGATGTTGGTTCGTAAAGAATCTCTTGTAGCCTATTTGTTGACTGGCTTCGGTGGCGTAGTTGCTAGCATGCTGAGCTTCTATGCCCAAGATCGCGGGTTCAAACCCACCCGAAGTCGTCAGATTTTTTAAGAGCGTTATAAATCCCTCAATATGCCTTCCTTCGGAGGGGAAGTAAAGCCGGCGCGGGCGATCCCATGTCATAGATTTATGGCATGTTAAAGAACCTTCCACTAACTACACCTGTGTGAAGCTGAATTATAGCCTATAGGTTAAACATTTCACAAACGCTCTTACGTTCTGACGTTCGTCGCCAGGAGCCGACTGCGGTGGCATCTGGTGACCAAGTTCTGAACTAGTAGTCGTTGACGGTGACGTATGGTGGCAAAAGTAGGAACTACATGAAGAAATTCAATGTCCGCAGTCCTTACTTGAATTAAAAACAGATAGCACACACTCATACAGCCATCACAATTAACACCGGTTATCAGACAGATTCTACACACACCCAAAATACACGGTGCTACATGACCGCGTTGTCGCAGCCCCTAAACTGAGGAACCAACCAACCAACTAGCCTATTTGCTGAATATCCTGAGTCAGTCATGGGAAATCACGGAATATAAAGTTAATAACGAGTTGCTCCTCCGCGAGCCCTCTAAACACTAGCGCTTAGAGACAGCCCAGCGGGGCTAACGAAGTGACCCGAATGCTCACGAATATAACCGATCAGCCAACCTCGCCCACGTACTATATAAGACAGACCAAGCGGGGCATGATCCTTGGGCAGCCATTTTTCTTTCGTTTATCGACGGGCTATTTGTTCTGTGAATAATCGCAAGGATTTATTGTTCTGTGCGTTAATTCTTAGAGTCTCAGACACTCACTGGACAAAAGAAATAAACTTAAGTCCAGTCGCTGAGTCTCCGGCAGGGTGTCCATCCCCTTATCTCCACTAATATCTTCCCTGGCCCTTTCTCAACAGCTTATGAATTGCTTGGAAAATCCATTTCATTTACATGAGTTTCTAGTGAACAAATATATTTCACTTGCGAAAAAATATTTTTCTTTAACAGTAAGAGACAGATTATGTAATTTTGAATAAATCAAGGAAATTGATGTTAAAAATGTCATTTTGATCAAATAGGTAAAATAAAAACACATAATATTAATTTTAAAGTAAAAATATCTAAAACAAATGTAATTATGATCAAATATGTAAAATATGTAAAAATAAAATGTAATTAGATGATAGCTAAGGTTCTAATTCATGGACATTTATCATTTTTAGATATGTATAAGCAAAGGGAAGGAATATGTATCTACACACATCAAAAAAAGTTTTGCATCACCTCGGTTCCAAGAGTTCCGGAACCTTTAAATACAAAGGGAATAGAGATCAACACAAACAACATTTCAGCTCGTTTTATTGCTCATGAGACCCACACATTGCATGTTGTACCATCATACAGCTAGACTTTCAGCATTTGTGGTCCAGATTGCAGTACACACCACTACCTCTAATACCCAGTAGCACGTCCTCTTGCATTGATGCATGCCTGTATTCGTCGTGGCATACTATCCACAAGTTCATCAAGACACTGTTGGTCCAAATTGTCCCACTCCTCAACGACAATTCGGCGTAAATCTCTCAGAGTGGTTGGTGGGTCAAGACGTCCATAAACAGCCCTTTTCAACATATCCCAGGCATGTTCGATAGGGTTCATGTCTGGCGAACATGCTGGCCACTGTAGTCGAGCGATGTCGTTATCTTGAAGGAACGCATTCACAAGATGTGCACGATGAGGTCGAGAATTGTCGTCCATGAAGACAAATGCCTCTCCAATATTCTGCCGATATGGTTGCACTATGGGTCGGAGGATGTCATTCAGGTATCGTAAAGCCGTTTCGGAGCCTTCCATGACCACCAGTGGCGTACGTCGGCCCCACATAATGGCACCCCAAAACATCAGGGAACCACCACCTTGCTGCACTCGCTGGACAGTGTGTCTAAGACGTTCAGCCTGACCAGGGTGCCTCCAAACACGTCTCCGACGATTGTCTGGTTGAAGGCATATGCGACACTCATCGGTGAAGAGAACGTCATGCCAATTCCGTGGGGTCCATTCAGCATGTTGTTGGGCCCATCTGTACCGCGCTGCATGGTGTCGGGGTTGCAAAGCTGGACCTCGCCATGGACGTCGGGAGTGAAGTTGCGCATCATGCAGCCTATTGCGCACAGTTTGAGTTGAAACACGACGTCCTGTGGCTGAACGAAACGCATTACTCAACATGGTGGCATTGCTGTCAGGGTTCCCTCCGAGCGGCAATCCGTAAGTAGCGGTCATCCACTACAGTAGTAGCCCTTGGGCGGCCTGAGCGAGGCCTGTCATCGACAGTTCCTGTATCTCTGTACCTCCTCCATGTCCGAACAACATCGCTTTGGTTCACTCTGAGACGCCTGGAAACTTCCCTTGTTGAGAGCCCTTCTTGACACAAAGTAACAATGCGGACGCGATCGAACTGCGGTATTGACCTTCTAGGCATGGTAGAACTACAGACAACATGAGCAGCGTACCTTCGTCCCGGTGGAATGACTGGAACTGATCGGCTGTCGTACCCCCTCCGTCTAATAGGCCCTGCTCATGCATGGTTGTTTACATCTTTGAGCAGTTTTAGTGACATCTATGAACAGTCAAAGGACTGTATCTTGGATACAATATACACAGTCAACGTCTATATGCCGGAGATCTGGGAACCGAGGTGATGCAAAACTTTTTTTGATGTGTGTATATAAAAATCCTAGCCCTAATGATCGGTCTAGGTTGTGAAGTTTCGGGTACGTTCGGTTTGCCCCGCTGCGCTGGTCTGTCTCGGTGCGTGTCAATAGATCGTGAAGGGGATGGGTGATCGGTTGCGGTCGTGAGTATTCGGGTCGCTTCGTTAGCCCCGCTTGGCTGTCTCTAAGCGCTAGTCTCAAAACGGCAGCAATACGGTGAGGCATCGGCTCGACAAGAAATGGGTCCCTGACTCCCAACATTCAACTGGGTGGTGAGCTGACTCACAGTAGCCCTTCGATCGCTCCCGTGGTCATTCCGTGGGGCTGTTTATGCGGATGGTAACATTAGCTATGCGATATCCTAATAATAATAATAATAATAATAATAATAACGAAGGATTGCGTTTTTTGGACACATATCCCGCTTGCCAAATACTAGACTCTTGAAACAACTTTTTGACTTCTTTTGGAATAGTAAAACAAAAAACACGTGGTTTAAAGAAATACAAATGGATTTAGATGAATTGAAAATTACTAAGCATCAAATTGAACATAGAGAGGAGAAACGGCTTCTGAATAACAAATACACTCGACTAACATTCAAAATTTCACAGCGTAAGCAATATGTTAAATCTGCCGAAGAACGGGCTGCAAGATCTTCCAGAATGAAGAAGTATTGGGAAAGAAAAAAATTATCAAGAATTAAGAACTGAACTTACTGTAGTATTTGAAGACTCTGTATATAAGGTTTGATTTTTGGTGCTCCAATGTGGGTGTAAACAGTGTAAATAAATAAATAAATAAATAATAATAATAATAATAATAATAATAATAATAATAATAATAATAATAATAATAAACAGCTGCTACTAAAATACCTAAGTACTCAGAGCTGGCAATTGAGATAAAGCAGATGTGGAAACTTGAGTCGGTGACCACCATCCCAATATCGTGTACTGGTGTTATACCCAAAACTCTCCACAGTAGTCTATCAATATTGAATCTACACCCGCAGATATACACACATCAAAAAAAGTTTTGCATCACCTCGGTTCCCAGATCTCCGGCATATAGACGTTGACTGTGTATATTGTATCCAAGATACAGTCCCTTTGACTGTTCATAGATGTCACTAAAACTGCTCAAAGATGTAAACAACCATGCATGAGCAGGGCCTATTAGACGGAGGGGGTACGACAGCCGATCAGTTCCAGTCATTCCACCAGGACGAAGGTACGCTGCTCATGTTGTCTGTAGTTCTACCATGCCTAGAAGGTCAATACCGCAGTTCGATCGCGTCCGCATTGTTACTTTGTGTCAAGAAGGGCTCTCAACAAGGGAAGTTTCCAGGCGTCTCAGAGTGAACCAAAGCGATGTTGTTCGGACATGGAGGAGGTACAGAGATACAGGAACTGTCGATGACAGGCCTCGCTCAGGCCGCCCAAGGGCTACTACTGTAGTGGATGACCGCTACTTACGGATTGCCGCTCGGAGGAACCCTGACAGCAATGCCACCATGTTGAGTAATGCGTTTCGTTCAGCCACAGGACGTCGTGTTTCAACTCAAACTGTGCGCAATAGGCTGCATGATGCGCAACTTCACTCCCGACGTCCATGGCGAGGTCCAGCTTTGCAACCCCGACACCATGCAGCGCGGTACAGATGGGCCCAACAACATGCTGAATGGACCCCACGGAATTGGCATGACGTTCTCTTCACCGATGAGTGTCGCATATGCCTTCAACCAGACAATCGTCGGAGACGTGTTTGGAGGCACCCTGGTCAGGCTGAACGTCTTAGACACACTGTCCAGCGAGTGCAGCAAGGTGGTGGTTCCCTGATGTTTTGGGGTGCCATTATGTGGGGCCGACGTACGCCACTGGTGGTCATGGAAGGCTCCGAAACGGCTTTACGATACCTGAATGACATCCTCCGACCCATAGTGCAACCATATCGGCAGAATATTGGAGAGGCATTTGTCTTCATGGACGACAATTCTCGACCTCATCGTGCACATCTTGTGAATGCGTTCCTTCAAGATAACGACATCGCTCGACTACAGTGGCCAGCATGTTCGCCAGACATGAACCCTATCGAACATGCCTGGGATATGTTGAAAAGGGCTGTTTATGGACGTCTTGACCCACCAACCACTCTGAGAGATTTACGCCGAATTGTCGTTGAGGAGTGGGACAATTTGGACCAACAGTGTCTTGATGAACTTGTGGATAGTATGCCACGACGAATACAGGCATGCATCAATGCAAGAGGACGTGCTACTGGGTATTAGAGGTAGTGGTGTGTACTGCAATCTGGACCACAAATGCTGAAAGTCTAGCTGTATGATGGTACAACATGCAATGTGTGGGTCTCATGAGCAATAAAACGAGCTGAAATGTTGTTTGTGTTGATCTCTATTCCCTTTGTATTTAAAGGTTCCGGAACTCTTGGAACCGAGGTGATGCAAAACTTTTTTTGATGTGTGTATATTGAACGTCAGAAGGCAGTTCTGTTAAACACCTGCCATATTGTCAGGAAGTTCCTTGGTGACAATACCCTCGCCGAACACTCAGCAAGGCTCGAAGATGATCCAGAAGGAAATTTAGCTCATTCTATAAATGAAAGAGACTCTTGAAGAGTCCGGGCACGAAATTAATGTAATGTGAGGTTCCTATAATTTACATACATTGTATTTCAGTACAGATGGTTCCTTGCTAAGGCCGAACCAGGCTGTAATATAAAATGTAACCGGTATCTGCCGTGTTAATGATGCCAAAACAATAATAATAATATCGTATGGCCTCGGGTACTGGTTGCAAGCTTTGTTATTTGACGCCCAAAGGCCAGCTTGCATGTCGAATTTATTTGTTCTTTGGAGCGCTATGAAAGTCAAGGAGATTAGATATCCAAGCTCCTTGACAATACAGCGCTTTCTAGTAGAGAAAGGAGGAACTTTGGTGTTGGCGGAAAATCCCGAGTTTAATTTTGCCATTATGAACACGGCCTACTGAATTCAAATGGATTCTTTAACATGCCAACAACGTATGACATGCATCCCGTGATTTTTGTCGCCTTTCAAAAATCTTTTACCACGGCCAGGAGCGAACCTGCAAGCTTGGTGTTGGTAGTCCGACACGACAACCACTCACCCACCGTGGCAAGCTATCTCTGCGATATTGAAGATCCACCCTCGGCACTGTAATCTTCGAATTGCTACGACCCATGCACCGTGCGCTGATGATCATCCCACGTTCAAAGTTGGTTAACTTGTGACGTGTTGCCATCTTCCCTACACTCGTGTCTGTGACAGACCGCTTCTGGTCCACCGCAGCTAGCCGCAGAGCTCATGAGTTATACACGGCACATTTCCCCGTGACCCCTAACCACTCAGTGTACATTCTGTCTCAAATAAATCCTTCCATTGTAATGTATTGTAATCTTAATTCGCGATAAAGAATTTGGTTCTATTCAGCTTTGGTAGGTTGGTTCCTCAGTTTAGGAGCTGCGACAAGGCGGTCGTGTTCCTTGGGTGTGTGTAGAATCTGTCTGATAACCGGTGTTAATTGTGATGGCTGTATTAGTGTGTGTATCTTTTGTTATTTTAAAATTCAAGTAAACTGCAACTTTGAATTTTTCAAATAGTTCCTACTTTTGCCACCAATCGCCACCGTCAACGACTGCTAGGCATAGTTGAGAACTTAGCCTCTAGACGCCACCGCAGTCGGCTCTAGCCAACGAACGTAGGAACCTAAGAGCGTTGTTTACATTCTTAACCTATACAATTTATCTTCACACAGGTGTAATTAGTGGAAGGTTCTTTAACATGCCATAAATACCTGTGGAATACCCTTCCAGCCAGTGTCAGGAGTACCACCTCACTATCTAAATTCAAGACCACCTGCTGGGGCAGCCTGCTGAACATTGCTGACCGACAACAAGTATGACTGGATGAGTCAATGAGAGCGTGAAAGTCATGATCAATGTCAATTATTATTGTTTAATTTTGTCGCCATAATATGTTTATTGTATTGTATTAATGTGGTTTAGTGTAAGAGAGGGCCAAGAGCCCGAACTGCGCCACCAATAAAGGCAATAATAATAATAATAAATCTATGACATGGGACTGCCGGTCTTACTTCCCCTCCGAAGGAAGGCATACTGAGGGATTTTTAACGCTCTTAAAAATTCCGACGACTTCGGCCGGGTTTGAACCCGCGATCTTGGGCATAGCAGTTCAGCATGCTACCAACTACGCCACCGAAGCCTATTCAGCTTTGCCTCAGTAATTTGCCCACCTCTGTACCTCAGCTCAGAAGTGTGTACACAGTCAATTGGTCCACATCGTTGCTAATAGTCTTCAGCCCAATTATGCGAAGCCAATTAAACTGTGATTGATGTTGTGGTTGTTGACTTTTAGCGGCTTTGCGACATCGTCGTCATGTAGACCCGTGAACTTGAATGTGTGTAGAATTGGTCTGATAACGTGTGCCACTGTGTTGTCAGTACTCATGTGTGTATTTTGTAATTGAGCTATAATTTGCTTAGGAAGCGGCCGCATCCGCCCCGCATCCGTACGACTGTTATCTGCATCCGCCCCGCATCCGTACGACTGTTATCTGCATCCGCCCCGCATCCGTACGACTGTTATCCTCATCCGCCCCGCATCCGCACAACTGTTATCCGCATCCACCCCGCATCCGTATACTGTTATCCGCATCCGCCCCGCATGCGTACAACTGTTATCCGCATCCACCCCGCATCCGTATACTGTTATCCGCATCCGCCCCGCATCCGCACAACTGTTATCTGCATCCGCCCCGCATCCGTACGACTGTTATCTGCATCCGCCCCGCATCCGTACGACTGTTATCTGCATCCGACAGCGTCCGCACGACTGTTATATGCATCCGCACAACTGTTATCCGCATCCGCCTCGCATCCGTACGACTGTTATCTGCATCCACCTCGCATCCGCACAACTGTTATCCGCATCAACCCCGCATCCGCACGGCTGTTATCCGCATCGACCCCGCATCCGCACAACTGTTATCCGTATCCGCCCCGCATCCGCACAACTGTTATCCGCATCCACCCCGCATCCGCACAACTGTTATCCGCATCCGCCCCGCATCCGTACGATTGTTATCTGCATCCGCCTCGCATCCGTACGACTGTTATCTGCATCCGCCCCGCATCCGTACGACTGTTATCCTCATCCGCCCCGCATCCGCACGACTGTTATCTGCATCCGCTCCGCATCCGTACGACTGTTATCTGCATCTGCCTCGCATCCACACGACTGTTATCTGCATCCGCCCCGCATCCGTACGACTGTTATCCTCATCCGCCCCGCATCCGCACGACTGTTATCTGCATCCGCTCCGCATCCGTACGACTGTTATCTGCATCCGCCCCGCATCCGCACGACTGTTATCTGCATCCGCCCCGCATCCGCACGACTGTTATCTGCATCCGCCTCGCATCCGTACGACTGTTATCTGCATCTGCCTCGCATCCACACAACTGTTATCCGCATCCACCCCGCATCCGTATACTGTTATCTGCATCTGCCTCGCATCCACACGACTGTTATCTGCATCCGCCCCGCATCCGTACGACTGTTATCCTCATCCGCCCCGCATCCGCACGACTGTTATCTGCATCCGCTCCGCATCCGTACGACTGTTATCTGCATCTGCCTCGCATCCACACGACTGTTATCTGCATCCGCTCCGCATCCGTACGACTGTTATCTGCATCTGCCTCGCATCCACACGACTGTTATCTGCATCTGCCTCGCATCCACACAACTGTTATCCGCATCCACCCCGCATCCGTATACTGTTATCCGCATCCGCCCCGCATCCGCACAACTGTTATCCGCATCCACCCCGCATCCGTACGACTGTTATCTGCATCCGCCCCGCATTCGTACGACTGTTATCCGCATCCGCCCCGCATCCGTACGACTGTTATCTGCATCCGACAGCGTCCGCACGACTGTTATCTGCATCCGCCCCGCATCCGTACGACTGTTATCTGCATCCGACAGCGTCCGCACGACTGTTATATGCATCCGCATCGCATCCGTACAACTGTTATCTGCATCCGCCCTGCATCCGTACAACTGTTATCTGCATCCGCCCCGCATCCGTACGACTGTTATCTGCATCCGCCCCGCATCCGTACGACTGTTATCCACATGCACCCCGCATCCGTACGACTGTTATCTGCATCCGCCCCGCATCCGTACGACTGTTATCTGCATCCGACAGCGTCCGCACGACTGTTATATGCATCCGCACAACTGTTATCCGCATCCGCCTCGCATCCGTACGACTGTTATCTGCATCCACCTCGCATCCGCACAACTGTTATCCGCATCAACCCCGCATCCGCACGGCTGTTATCCGCATCGACCCCGCATCCGCAAACTGTTATCCGTATCCGCCCCGCATCCGCACAACTGTTATCCGCATCCACCCCGCATCCGCACAACTGTTATCCGTATCCGCCCCGCATCCGCACAACTGTTATCCGCATCCACCCCGCATCCGCACAACTGTTATCCGCATCCGCCCCGCATCCGTACGATTGTTATCTGCATCCGCCTCGCATCCGTACGACTGTTATCTGCATCCGCCCCGCATCCGTACGACTGTTATCCTCATCCGCCCCGCATCCGCACGACTGTTATCTGCATCCGCTCCGCATCCGTACGACTGTTATCTGCATCTGCCTCGCATCCACACGACTGTTATCTGCATCCGCCTCGCATCCGTACGACTGTTATCCGCATCCACCCCGCATCCGCACGGCTGTTATCTGCATCCGCCTCGCATCCGTACGACTGTTATCCGCATCCACCCCGCATCCGCACTACTTTTCTCCGCATTCGCACGTTTGTTATCTGAATCTACTGGCATTAAAATAATATTTTTTTAAAAATTACTAAAGCTACATATTTAGACATTTGAGGAAAAGATCGTTCCCTTGGGTCTTTCCTGTTCCGAGTCTAAGTTATGCTTAATGGCATAATTTGAATGGGATTAGCTATCCTCTTACATTTGCCACGAGAAAAGCATAACGGGGAAAAATATGATATGGCATAAACATCCGGGTACCAATAATGATATTGAACCAGTTCGGAATGTATTCTAAAAATTATCCGCATATATTCTCCAAACATTACCCGCAGCTTATCCGTTATCCGCACAGCCATGAAAACTACAGAGAGTTTGTTTTATATGCGACGGGGACCCTCGCTTGCCCGCTCGCCCGCGTTGCGCGTCTGTCTCCCACCAGGCACTTTGCCGTTATGCGGCGCTTCGCGGCACTGAGTCATTGAGTATAGGAATGTGTACTTACCTAGTTCACAGCTGGTGCTGAAAATGTTCGCCATTCACTGCTACACATCACTGGCACCTCTTCATGAAATTGTCATTTACTTTCTGAAGATCCTCGGCACCGATTGACTGTATTTCAGCTGTAATATAGCCTTTAAGCTCATTTATAGTGTGAGGGTTTCTCGCATACACTCTATTTTTAAGCGTCCCCCACAGATAAAAGACACATGGTGATAAGTCTGGGCTTCGCGGGGGCCTCACGTACCGACTTACAATCCTAGTACCGAAAATGCGACGCAATTCTGTCATGGATGCTTCGGCAGTGTGAGCAGTGGCAGAATCTTGTTGAAAATAAGTTGACAATCGCTCTCCGTAAGTCAGTTCGTCAAAAAATTGGTCAAGGATCACATTGAAGTACAAATTTAAGTACACATTCCTATACTCAATGACTCAGTGCGGCGCCACGCCGCATAACGGCAAAGTGCCTGGCGGGAGACAGACGCGCAACGTGGGCGAGCGGGCAAGCGAGAGTCCCCGCCGTATATAAAACAAACTCTCTGTATATCCGCATGGCGATTTTTTTTTCGGATATCCGCGGGTTTATCCGCGCAGGGCTTTAACTGTAGTCGTATATTAGGTGCCATTCCGGCCCAGCATTTGCCTGCAGTAGAAGTGGGGAATCCATTGAAAACCACTCCGATTATGGCTAAGTTGGGAAGCAAACCCGCCCCTTATCAGTTTTGACCGTTCCAGCCCTCAGACCAGAATTACATTTTTTTTAGCAGTACCGGGAATTGAACCCGGTACTCAGCGATGACAGCCGAGAAAGTTAGTCACAATTAAACTATGGCTTGTTCAACATATATTACACTGGTGAACACAAAGCTTGGTGTCTAAGTTTTAGGGTTGTTGTTGAGTTGTAGATTCGGGAAATGATATTAGTTCTATTTCTCACAAAGTCCGCCTCGTTACGTATTGGCTAACATTCTTCGCTGTCACCGCGGATGCTCGGGTTTGGTTCCCGACTCAGCCAAGAAATTTAATTATGGCCCGAAGGCTGGAACGAGGCACACTCAGCCTCGTGAGGCGAAAGTGGAGAAAGTTATTTCTTATTCACGTTTGGGAGCAAGTGGGTTCACTTCCCAACTTAACCATCCTAGAAGTGGACTTCAGTGGTTTCCCAAATAATAATAATAATAATAATAATAATAATAATAATATCGTATGGCCTCGGGTGCCGGGTGCAAGCTTTGTTAATTGACGCCCAGTGGGTAGCTTGCATGTCGAATTTCGTCGTTCCTTTGAACGCTATGGAAGTCAAGGAGGTTAGATTTATCGAAGCTCCTTGACACTACAGCGCTTTCTAGTAGAGAATGAAGGAACTTTGTGTTGGCGGAAAATCCCGAGATTAATTTTGCCATTGAACACGGCCTACTGAATTTAAATGGGTTATTTAACATGCCAACAACGTATGACATCCATGTCGTGATTTTTGTCGCCTTTCAAAAATCACTTACCACGGCCAGGGGCGAACCAGCAAGCTTGGGGTTGGTAATCCGACACGTTTACCACTCTCCCACTCCAGGGAATGATGAATCGCGCTGTGGACCTTGGCGTATTATACTTAAATATGATGCTGTCCTACGATCTGTAGTTATGCAACAAACATATCGAAACCCTATGAGTTTTGCCATGTCATGTGCCTGATGCTCTTACACAATTTTAAATGTGCAGTAGATCGGTCAACAGCGTGATCCGTTTATCAAGTACTGGCATTTAAGGGAACTGGGACGTGTGAATCGATAGAAAAATCCAGCTACCGATGTTGAGTTACATATCTCAGAAACTACAATAGATATTTCCTTGAATGTTCTTTTGGTATATTCAGAGAACATTCATCATTATGGGTAGAATTTGAAGCTTCTATGTTGAATATTTTGTGTCAGAGAGAGCATTACAAAAACAATCTTAAAGAAATATATTGTTAAATATTCCCTTAACTCATGTCCCTTTTCCTGAGCAAATACTCAAACCAGACCCCAAAAAATTGTATGCATAATACTTAAACTATTTTTGAGCTACGGAAGTAAAAGTATTGACCTATTGTTTACAGGAGTTGAGTATTTTCTTCTGTTTTAAAATCCTAGTTAAAAACTGAAATTTTCTGTGAAATTGTCAGTGCTATTCAAGCTGGGCTCCATGAACTAATCAAGATACCTGAATAAATTTACTTCCACTAGTAGATCTATATAGTGCCTTAGAGACTACCAAGTTTCAAATACATTGATCAGATAGTTTCAGAGAAAATGGTACATGAAGTTTCAAAAAATATGACTCACGGAAAACATAAAAAGAATGTTTGGCTAGTAGCTACAGTATAGCCTTAAACATCATGTTTAAACCTAATTTTATTGCATCAAATATCACTTCACACAATAATTGATACACCAAATTCTTCACGAAAGATGGGAGAATTGTTTAAGCTAAGAAAAATAAAAATGAAATTTTTGAGCCTATCACACGTCCCGGTTTCCTTAAGGTAGAGATGCAATGTCTGTTAACAGACAGAGAAGTAAAGATAATATAATGCTGGAGGGTGTACAATTGGAAACAGTAAACCAGTATCAGTACCTTGGATGCTTAATATCAAGGGACAACAGAATACAGCTTGAATTAAATAACCGTATTCAGAAATCAAGTCAATTCTATCAGCAAGTTCGATATCTACTCTGGAATAAGCAAGTGCCACAAAGATCAAAACAAACTCTGTTTCGAACATACTTTGTCTCAGCGGCTTCGATCGCGTAGTCGGTAGCATGCTGAGCTTCTATGTCCAAGACAGCGGGTTCAAACCCGGCCGAAGTCGTCGGATTTTTTAAGAGCGTTAAAATCCCTCAGTATGCCTTCCTTCGGAGGGGAAGTAAAGCCGGTGGTCCCATGTCATAGATTTATGGCATGTTAAAGAACCTTCCACTAATTGCACCTGTGTGAAGCTAAATTGGATAGGTTAAGAATGTAAACAACGCTCTTAGCTTTCTACGTTCGTTGCCAAGAGCCGACTGCGGTGGCGTCTAGTAGCTAAGTTTTGAACTTGGCCTAGTAGTCGTTGACGGTGGCGCTTGGCGGCAAAAGTAGGAACTATTTGAAAAATTCTAAGTTGCAGTCCTTAAATTAGAAAACAGATAACACACACTACTGTAATACAGTCATCACAATTAACACCGGTTATCAGACAGATTCTACACACACCCAAAGTTCACGGGGCTACATGGCCGCGTTGTCGCAGCCCCTAAACTTAAGAACCAACCAACCAAACTTTGTCCCTATAGTGACTTATGGGTTGGAAACATGCAAAACTACCAAAAATGATGACAGCAGACCACAGACTTCAGAAAATAAGTTTCTATGAAGCATGCTTCAAAAAACTAGGAACGACAAAGTAAGGAATGAGAAGATAAGAGAACAAGCTGGAATAAATCAGTCCCTGAAGGAGACCATAACTAGGACACGTTTCTGATGGTTTGGTCACGTCAAACGTATGACAGAAGGAAGAATTCCAAAACAATGGTTACATACTGAGATTACTGGAAAGAGACCTCCTAGGAGGAGATGGCTGGACCAAGTGAAGGAAGATATCACATCCAAGGGAATCAACTGGGATGAAGTCTTGAAGGAGCAGTGGTGCATGAATCGACTAAAATGGAGAGCGCTCGTAGACCACACCCGGGAAACTGGAGTGGAAACTTGATAATGATGATGATGATGCATATAGAGTTCGAGATAAATGGCAGTGGAACAGGGCCGGCAAAGAATCTCACACGCTCGTGTAGTGTGGATCTGGTGCTTTCCAGCACAGCAAAGAGTCACCTGTCTCCACTTGCTAAACACACCGTTGGCCAGTGGCGGCTGACGGATAATTGTTCTGGGTGTTGCACTATTTTCATTAAGGGAGGGGAGAGGTTGTACAAGGGCAACCGCAGGATTTTTTCTAGGGGGGATGCAAGTAGTATTTTTCATTTCATTACCTACATGTCACTAGGTGTTATTAAGACGGACACACACACCCCTCCCTCTCCCCCGCAATTTTCGTTTCACTTCTTACTTGCTTCGTGATATTATTTGGCTGCTCTTAAACCGTTGGATGCATGATCGTTATGCCATGAATGGGAGGATATTTTAGTTCAGGGTTTTTGTCCATAAAAGTTCGCTTTTCTTTGTGAATCATAGTCAAGTAGTTGTATCACCATGTATCGACAAAAAAAAAAAAAAAAGCAGTTCATTAAAATGGTAATGTTAATCCAGTTCGCCAATTTTCTATATAACTGAAGATATTCTCAAATAATCCCAAATTACTAAGTTAAATACAACTGTGGAATTATCCCTACATCTAAATCAGTTAACCATCAGTAACTTCAATTTATGAAATTAACTGGTGAGACAATGAACAATTGAAAATATTCTTGGGATTTCAGGGGGGCGGGCACGCCCCCCCCCCATCCCACTCCTCCCCCTCCCCCCCCCCCCACTCCCCACCATCCTGCCTATGAGGTGGTAGGGTAAAAAACTGCTTGATGTCGGAGAAAACTGTATTCAATTGCGCGGTAAAACGGATGTACCTCATTCATAACGAATGCCGCAGTTCAGAGACATCACATTTTCATCGGATTGAATGGATTATAAGTTAGTCTACATGAAAACCTCCACGAGAACAAAACAACGTTAGTTATATACGAGGGCGTGAACTGCGAGTGTCACAAGTACGCGCAACTTTGCAAGACATAGTATCGGCAGTTCGGAGTATGTCGGATGTCTCCATCCGCGCCTCGGCTTCCTTGTTGCAGTCAGCGGGCAACGACTAGCCGCGTTAACTATTGGCATAGGGCTTACCCGGTCTAGCATCTCTGCCATACCTTCCACTATTGAGATCTGGTCGGTGCTTGGGCCTGGCAACGACCAAACGGACGAGCGCTCCTAGACGGCTGGCGCGCTTCGCTTTCTCAGTCAGTTCACAGTAACTTATTACACTATAAGATTTCCTGAATTATTAAAGAACATAATTAGGAATTCCTATACATATAAAAGGAAACATACAGCTTTTATTACTAAAAATAGTATTACGGTATTGTTTTTCATGAATTAATCTGGTCGTTGCGCAACACTGCAACCTTATTACCGGCCGCCACTGCCGTTGGCCCTTTGCAATTGCAGCTCAGTTTGATGGTGATGATGATAATTGATGTTTTAAGGGGCCTAACATCTAGGTTATTGGCCCTTTAATGGTTTGGGTGGTAGTGAAAGATGAGATGTGAATGAAAACTATAACTAATACTAACTACAAACTCACATACTAGAAGAAGAAATGGTAAACAAATAAAGGATAAGACAAATAAAGGACAGGAAGGAAAGAAATGCCCTCAACCCTCGAAGAATGAGGATTGAGGGACTTGGAAGGAAGGAGAGCCATGAAAGGCAGAGAGGAAAGGGGAAAGAGAAGAGGGCCCGCCCCAAGGTCAGAGGAAAAAGGGGACAAAACGGACCCAGCTCAGGAATACCTCGGGGTTGCGAAGTCCCAAGCTCAACAGCCGTGAGCCCTTGAGGATGCACCATTATCCAGGGTGCACCAGAAGTGGTGGGGCTACATACACCCTGGCTCCTTGAGGGCCTTGAGCAGAAGGCAGGATATAACATGAAAAGAAAAAGATACAGTCAGTCTGAGAGACTAGACTTTATATCATTTCAAATGACGCATGCTACAAATGCTACACATGTTAGAAAGGCTCAGGAGGGCTTCTCGCTTCGCTCGAAGCCCCAGGACTCTTTCAACAGACTCCATTACAGCACGAGATTTAGCTTTAGTAGATATAATAGCACTATTACTGTCAACAGACTCCATTATTAACACACTTTACGTAAACTGTAAGTAAGTAAGTTTAACGAACCATCTACAGACTCCATTATTAACACACTTTACTACCCTGCACAAACTGTAAACTGTAAGTAAGCTAGGTTAACGAAAGAACCCGCAAGTACAGAGATAGCAAGAATCACGTGAATGCTTCATGATCAACAAGTTGCAAGTCATTCAGTATCACGCAGCTAGCGCGTAGGCTTCCCGCGCGGGGAACGGGGAGCGGGAGGTCACCTCTGCTGCATGACGTCACGCACTCGCCGTCTCAGACTCGGTGCATATGCACTGAACAACATGATGACGTCATACACGCCGTAACCGTAACGCATAACGTTAGACCCAAGCATAACGATGAAGTCGACAAGATCATTTGAAATGATGAAGGCTGACCGCTCGCAGAAGGAGGGTATCAGGAAAGATGAGACAGGGGCCAATTAAGGTGAGAAAGGAAGAGACTCCCTAGGACTTGGATACCCTAATACCGTCGGGGTCGGAAGAGAACAAGAGTTGACCTCAGAGGTCGACAGGTACGAAGACGGAGAAGAGCCCGGCATAAGTAAGTGGAAGCAATGCCGGACTCAGCTGGGGTCCCGTGGGCGCAACCCACGTGCCACTAAATGTGAGCCCCTGGGGGAGCTCAGTTTGAGTCCAACAGTGTGCACCATCAATGATTTCATTGAGGTGACGTCAGTACGCGTGGAAAACATCTGGTCTGCTACGGCGTAAGTTCCTTTCCCTTCTGTTTGTGCTTTCTGCGTTCACATTATATTTTTTCTCTTAATTATGTGCGTGGTTTGAATACAGCGTATACTCGTAATTTTCTTCTTGACAGTTTTGTAAGCTTCTCTATACTATAATCCAATGCACAGTTTTTTTTATTGTAAATTATCATTTACTTTTTTGTGTGAGCTAGTTAATTACCTTGCTGTTGGCACGATAAATAAGTTATGAACTGAAATCAAACAAACAAGTTTCCACTTTACTCGTACAATTATCCTAAGTGCGGTAATGTGAACTCTCTCATGTGATCGGCATTCAAGATCCCTATGTCGACATTCCACTCGGTCGTGGCAATTAGATTCCATGCACTCATATACTAAAGTGAAACCTGTTTTCAACGGACCCCTTATTAAACAGAAATATTTGAACTTAGGGGTGAAAAGCATGTTTTTTTTAGCGTATGGATTTTAGTGCCTGGAGTGTCCGAGGACATGTTCGGCTCGCCAGTTTTGTAGCTGCTTCGAGACGGACACCCAATGGGTGAGCTACAAGTACCGTCGCGTGTGGAGTGTTGTCTGGGGAGGAAAGTTGGAATGTAAGGACGAGGAGTTGGATGGTAGTGGCTGTGGCCTATAGTTAGGGACCAACCCCGGCATTTGCCTGGAAGGAAGATGGGAAAACACAGAAGACCATCTTCAAGGTTGCTGGCGGGGGGATTCGAACCTCCTCGCCTCCCGGATGTAAGCGACTGCCAGCAGTCATGCCGTAACGACCACGGCTAACTCACCCGGTTAAAGCGTGTTAAAATCCCTTCATTAAACAATCTATACAGAAACTAGACAGCAGTCATTCAAGCTGAAGGACATGAGAGTGAAGTTGGTATTCGGAAAGGTGTAAGGCAAGGCTGCAACATATCTCCCACGGTGGGTGAGTGGTTAGCGTGTCGGTCTACCAACCCCAAGATTGCAGGTTCGCTCCTGGCCGTGGTAAGTGATTTTTTGAAAGGCGGCAAAAATACTACACGCACGTCCTACGATGTTGGCATGTTAAAGAACCCATTTGAATTCAGTAGGCCGTGTTCATAATGGCAAAATTAATCTCGGGAGTTTCCGGCAACACAAAGTTCCTCATTTCTCTACTAGTAAGCGCTATAGTGTTCAAGGAGCTTAGATATCTTACCTACTTGACTTTCATAGTGATTCAAGGAACAACGAAATTCGACATGCAAGCTACCCTCTGGGTGCCAAATTACAAAGCTTGCACCTGGCACCCGAGGCCATACGATATTATTATTATCTCCCATACTTTTCAATCTTTACATTGAACACGCAATGAAGGAAATTGGAGAAAAATTCAAAGAGGCAGTGAAGACTCAAGGAGAAATAATTTCAACTCTGAGATTTACTACCATCGTCATCTTGACCGACACGCCAGAGAATTTGAATGATTTTTTTAATGGTATGGACTCCGTCTTGAGGAAAGAATTCATGATGAAAATTAATAAATGTAAAACAAAAATATTGGAATGCATCCGCAATAAATCAGAAACCTCTATGGACATCAAATTGGCAGGTGAAAAGCTGAAGGAAGTAGGAGCCTTCTGTTACGTAGGAAGCCAAATAACCAGTGACGGACAAAGCAAAGAAGATATAAAAGGTAGGTTGGCTCAGGCAAGGAAAGCAATTCTACGAAAAAGGAATCTGTTGACATCGAATATAGATTTAGGTATAACGACATCATTTTTGAAAGCCTTTGTCAGGAGCGTGGCACTCTATGGAAGTGAAACTTGGACTATTAGAGCAGCAGAATAGAGGAGAATTGAAGCGTTTGAAATGTGGTGTTACAGGAGAATGTTGAAGATCAGATGGGTAGATAGGGTGACAAATGAAGAGGTATATGGACGAGTGGGTGAGGAAAGATGTTTCTGGCTACTGATAAAGAAGAGAAGAGATAGGTTGGTGGGAAACATACTAAGACATGCAGGAATAGCAAGCTAAGTTATGGAAGGAAGGTTCGAGGACAAGAATTGTAGGGGTAGACCAAGGTTAGAATATGTTAAACAGATTGCCTCAGATGTAGGGTGTGGTAGCTATGTAGAGATGAAACAATTAGTTCAGGACAGGGAGGCATGGAGGACTGCATCAAACCAGTCAAAAGATTGAGGACTCAAACAACAACATGGCGACATTTCTACCCCGTCTTGGCAATTAGATTGCATGTACTCAAATACTAAAGTGAAACCTATCTTGAACTGACCCTTTATTAAACGGAAACTGTGTAACGCGGACAACGGTAATCAAAATACGCATTTTAACGGACAATTTCCAAGTTCCAGAATTGAGTATTTACAAAATTTTCAGGCACTCTGTGAGCCTCCATGGCTTAGGCGACAGAACGTCGGCCTCTCACCGCTGGGTCCGTGGTTGAAATCCCGGTCACTCCATGTGAGATTTGTGCTGGACAATGCGGAGGCAGACAGATTTCTCTCCGGGTACTTCAGTTTTCCCTGTCACAACTTTCATTTCAGCAACACTCAGCAATGTAATTTCATTTCATCTGTCATTCATGTAATCAATGCCCCATGGGAGTGAGACAGGCTTCGACAATCGGCACAGTTCATATCCTCGCCACTAGACCCGGTCGGTCGACTGGAAGCAGGCTATGGCTTTTCATTAGATTTTCAGGCACTGTGAAAATCTAATTTGTCTGCTGTTACAGTTGATTCTTTAGCAATCAAGAAATCTCTAAGTATAAAACGAAGTCCCGGGTAATCTTGAGAACCACTGGATGGATTTTGATGCGGTAAAGGATTTCTCTAGGAAGGTTTCTGTAGAAAACATTCATTTATGACCAAAGGAAGCCGAGCAGTAACGATTTCAGTGAATCGAGTCTAAGAAAAACCTGTCGTACGTGTGCCTCTTAAGCTTACGCTGGGTAAGCCGTTAACATATCTATATACTATGAGTGTAAGAATTAAAACTCAGCAATTTTTCTAGGTGGCGCCTGCGTAGCGTAGCAGTGGCGGATCCAGAGGGGAGCACCAGGGGCAAGTGCCCCCTCCGAAAAACCAGTTGTCTGCTCCATTGATATTGCCGATACAAATGATTGTTCCTCCAAATTGCACTGCAAGTAAAATCTTTGCTGTATTGCCTGCATTCATGAATATGGTCAATGTTGTTATCATATAGTATGTAATGGCAACACTGTTAATATAATCGCTACATCGACAGTGATGCAAGTGCAGAGAGATCTTTCAGCAGCCTGCAACTTGTTAAATCATGGTTACGAACGCCAACGACAGAGGAAAGGTTGAATGGCTCGTGTCTGTTATTTGTTCACCGTGATATAAATGTTGACGTTGAAAATTTTCTAGAACGTTTCTCTAATGGGGGTGAACTAATGATCGCCTGGACTTTATTTTGTAATAGGCATATATTTTGCCTAGGATAGTCACCATATAGAATCCCAATTATTATTCAATACAATTGTATTTATATTTATGTGACTAGTAGTGACTCAGTGATGACAATGTTGGTACCATGTACATATATTGTAACATTTGTATAGTAGACTTGTATATTGTCTTCCGATAGTCACTATGATTGCAAATGTTAGACGTGTAATATGCATGAAAATGTGGAAATGTTCATATTCTGTAGATTTTTTTTTTTCCATAATGACAATGACTTGAAATTGAAACCAATAAAATTAATTTCTTGTAGAATTATAAAATCTGGTGGTTGGATACACATTTAATAATTTTATTACATATCTTCTGTTGCTACTCTGAAATCCTAGAGTGCCCCCTCCGAGGTGGACCTCTGGATCCGCGTAGCGGTCAGCATGGTTAGCTGCCGCCCCGGAGGCCCTGGGTTCGATTCCCGGCTCTGCCACAAAATTCGAAAAGTGGTATGAGGACTGAAACGGGGTCTACTCAGCCTCGGGTGGTCCAAATGACTAGAGGGGGTTCGATTCCCACCTCAGCCATCATCGAAGTGTTTTTCCGTGGTTTCCCACTTCGTCTTCGGGCGAATGCCGCGATGGTTCCTACCGTAAGGCCACGGCCGCCTCCTGCCCACTTCCTTGCCTAACCCTCCCACTCTTCCCATCCCTACATCAGGCCCCCTGTTCGCTTTGCAGGTGAGGCCGTCTGGAGTAGTGCTGGTCACACACCCCAGTTGTATCCCTGACTCAGAGTCTCAAGCAGGACACTGCCCTCAGTGGCGGTAGAGGTGGGATCCCTCGCTTAGTCCGTGGGAAAAAGCCGACCCTGGAGGGTAAGACGATAGCGAAAAAAAATATTTTTTTCTAGGTTTGTGCCGTGTCTTGTGTGAGGCTTTACATAGGAACGCCAAGCTGGCTCATCAGCGGGCTCTTTATGGATGCCTTGAAATTTTAGCTCTCGCAGTAAAGAGGCGCAGGCGCAGGGAGGTAGCGCGCAGTTTGGTACTCCTGTGGGGGTCCGGGCACGGACACTAAGAGCCCGCTGATGAGCCAGCTTGGTGTCCTAGGCGAAACCCCAAACAAGACACGGCACAAACCTAGAAAAATTGTTGTGTTTTGATTCAAGGGCCGTGAAAGCCAATACCATCCTTTTAGTGTAAGAATTGTTCAGAATGAAAAGTTCTACAAATAAGTCCACGACAGCATATCTCTAAGGGCCGTTAGGCAGCATTGCAAAGAATTTGTTTAATTAATGTTTTTTTTTAATTACTTTATATTGCAGATACTCAACTTAAAATAAGTGTTTTACCCTTCTAGAATCTCTAAAAAGTATTAATTATAAATAACTCATCCTTAGGTTAAGATCCTGACAGTCTCGTACGGTGTATCGTCATAGCGAGGGCCAGTCCACAGAAAGTCCCATGTAAAGTATATGGCTTGATGGCCCAGGTGAGGAAACAGTGGACATAGCACTGTCTTGCACGCGAATTCTTCAGTGCTATGAAGGGAACTTTCTTTCTCTCTCAAGGGCCAGCAGATTGGGTCCATAGCGTTGCTTTGATAACCTAGTTGATTCAACAGACAGTACATATTTTCACAAGCACATCTCCTCATTTCTACGCTGTTTTTCAGGACAATTTCTTATACTTAATTTACAAAATTTACTGTAACAATCTCAGGGGTAGCTGAGTGGACTCCTCCACTTTCTGGACCTGCCACTGCATCGAGGTCAGTCAGAAGGACGCTCCTTCGCGTGATGACAATCGACACCGCAAGCGCTGACAATAGGAGGAGAAGAGGAAAGCAAAGTGTACGTCACTGAAAATAGAATGTTAGCCCAGGTGGGCAGGACTAATGCCCAGAGTCCAGAGACAAAGGGCATATTGTTGAGTAGGTCGCTACTAATAGGGTTGTAAGGATCGTGTTATGCAAGTCCAAGGACTGGAGAGGACAAAAATAAAGACGTTCATCATGTTGACAGCCTCTGTGAGGGCGACAATAGAGCTGTTTGCGCCTGGAGCGACAATACGTGAGGGAACTACTGTACAATGTTACATGTGTATCTTGAGAGAAGAGAGCACCTCACTTTGTGAAGAGCGTCGTTTTGTCTTCACTATGCTCACCGATTAAGAAATAAGCACATTTATACTCCATTAACGACTTCAAACACTAAAAGTTCCATAGAGAATTCTAGTAAAAATAGGGAAGAAGAAAAAATCAAGAGAGAATTCTAGTAAAAATTGGGAACATAATAAAAATCTATAAAGAATTCTAGTAAAATATGGAGGAAGATAAAAATCTAGAGAGAATCCTATTGAAAATTGGGAGGATAATAAAAATCTATATAGAATTCCAGTCAAAATAGGGAGGGAAAGAAATTTAGTGAGAATTATAGTAAAGATTGGGAAGACAATAAAAATCCATAAAGAATTCTAGTAAAAATAGGGAGTAAGATAAAAAACTATAGAAAATTCAAGTAAAGATTGGGATGATAATAAAATCTAGAGAGAATGCTAGGAAAAATAGGGAGGAAGATAAAAAAACCTATAGAGAATTCTATGAAAAATAGGGAGGAAGATAAAAATCTATAGAGAATTCTAGGAAAAATGGATAGGAAGATAAAACTCTATAGAGAATTCCAGTAAAATAGGGAGGAAGATAAAATCCATAGAGAATTCTAGGAAAAACAGGGAGGAAGATAAAATGTATAGAGAATTCTAGGAAAATAGGGAGGAGTTAAAAATCTAGAGAGAATTCTTGTAAGAATCGGGAGGATAATAAAAATCTAGAGAGAATTCTAGTAACACTAGGGAGGAAGAAAAAAAATCTATAGAGAATTATAGTAAAATAGGGAGGAAGAAAAATCTAGAGAGAATTCTAGTAAAATAGGGAGGAAGATAAAAATATATAGAGATTACTAGTAAAAATTGGGAGGAAGATAAAAATCTATAGAGAATTCTAATAAAAAATAGGGAAGAAGATAAAAATCAATAAGAGAATTCTAGTAAAAATTGGGAGGATCATAAAATTCTATAGAGAATCCCAGTCAACATAGAGAGGAAGAAAAATCTGGAGAGTATTATAGTAAAAATAGGGAGGAAGATAAGAAACTATAGAAAATTCTAGTAATAATTGGGAGGATAATAACAATCTATTGAGAATCCCAGGAGAAATAGGGAGGAAGTTAAGAAACTATAGAAAATTCTAGTCAAAATCGGGAGGATAATAACAACCTATTGAGAATTCTCGGAAAAATAGGGAGGAAGATAAAATCTAGGTAAATTTCTAGTGAAATTAGGGAGGAAGAAAAAATGTATAGAGAATTCTAGTAAAAATTGGGTGGAAGATAAAAATCTAGAAAGAATTATAGTAAAGATTGGGAAGACAATAAAAATCCATAAAGAATTCTAGTAAAAATAGGGAGTAAGATAAAAAACACTATAGAAAATTCTAGTAAAGATTGGGAGGATAATAAAAATCTAGAGGGAATGGTAGGAACAATAGGGAGGAAGATAAAAACTATAGAGAATTCTATGAAAAATAGGGAGGAAGATAAAAATCTATAGAGAATTCTAGGAAAAATGGAGAGGAAGATAAAAATCTATAGAGAATTCCAGTAAAATAGAGAGGGAGATAAAAATATAGAGAGAATTCTAGGAAAAACAGGGAGGAAGATAAAAATCTATAGAGAATTCTAGGAAAATAGGGAGGAAGTTAAAAATATAGAGAGAATTCTTGTAAGAATCGGGAGGATAATAAAAATCTAGAGATAATTCTAGGAAAAAGGAAGGAAGATAAAAATCTAGAGAGAATTCCAGTCAATCTAGGGAAGAAGATAAAATCTATTGATAATTCCTGTAAAAATTGAGAGGATAATCAAAATCTTGAGAGAATTCTAGTAAAAATAGGGAGGAAGAAAAATCTATAGAGAATTATAGTAAAATAGGGAGGAAGAAAAATCTAGAGAGAATTCTAGTAAAATAGGGAGGAAGATAAAAATCTATAGAGAATTCTAGTAAAAAATAGGGAGGAAGATAAAAATCAATGGAGAATTCTAATAAAAATTGGGAGGATCATAAAATTCTATAGAGAATTCCAGTCAACATAGAGAGGAAGAAAAATCTGGAGAGAATTATAGTAAAAGTAGGGAGGAAGATAAGAAACTATAGAAAATTCTAGTAATAATTGGGAGGATAATAACAATCTATTGAGAATTCTAGGAAAAATAGGGAGGAAGATAAAATCTAGGGAAATTTCTAGTGAAATTAGGAAGGAAGAAAAAATGTATAGAGAATTCTAGTAAAAATTGGGTGGAAGATAAAAATCTAGCGAGAATTCTAGTAAAAATAGGGAGGTACATAACTATCTAGAGAGAATTCTGGTGAAAATTGGGAGGATAATTACAATATATAGAGAATTCCAGTAAAATAGGGAGGAAGATAAAATCCATAGAGAATTCTAGGAAAAACAGGGAGGAAGATAAAAATGTATAGAGAATTCTAGGAAATAGGGAGAAAGTTAAAAATCTAGAGAGAATTCTTGTAAGAATCGGGAGGATAATAAAAATCTAGAGATAATTCAAGGAAAAAGGGGAGGAAGATAAAAATCAATAGAGAATTCTAGTAAAAATTGGGAAGATCATAAAATTCTATAGAGAATTCCTGTCAACATAGAGAGGAAGAAAAATCTGGAGAGAATTATAGTAAAAATAGGGAGGAAGATAAGAAACTTTAGAAAATTCTAGTAATAATTGGGAGGATAATAACAATCTATTGAGAATCCTAGGAAATATAGGGAGGAAGTTAAGAAACTATAGAACATTCTAGTAAAAATCGGGAGGATAGTAACAACCTATTGAGATTTCTAGGAAAAATAGGGAGGAAGATAAAAGCTAGGGAAATTTCTAGTGAAATTAGGGAGGAAGAAAAAATGTATAGAGAATTCTAGTAAAAATTGGGTGGAAGATAAAAATCTAGAAAGAATTATAGTAAAGATTGGGAAGACAGTAAAAATCCATAAAGAATTCTGGTAAAAATAGGGAGTAAGATAAAAAACACTATAGAATATTCTAGTAAAGATTGGGAATGGTTGGAAAAATAGGGAGGAAGATAAAAACTATAGAGAATTCTATAAAAAATAGGGAGGAAGATAAAAATCTATAGAGAATTCTAGGAAAAATGGAGAGGAAGATAAAAATCTATAGAGAATTCCAGTAAAATAGGGAGGAAGATAAAAATATATAGAGAATTCTAGGAAAAACAGGGAGGAAGATAAAAATCTATAGAGAATTCTAGGATATAGGGAGGAAGTTAAAAATCTAGAGAGAATTCTTGTAAGAATCGGGAGGATAATAAAAATCTAGAGAGAATTCTAGTAAAACTAGGGAGGAAGAAAAAAATTTCTATAGAGAATTATAGTAAAATAGGGAGGAAGAAAAATCTAGAGAGAATTCTAGTAAAATAGGGAGGAAGATAAAAATATATAGAGAATACTAGTAAAAATTGGGAGGAAGATAAAAATCTATAGAGAATTCTAATAAAAAAATAGGGAAGAAGATAAAAATCAATAGAGAATTCTAGTAAAAATTGGGAAGATCATAAAATTCTATAGAGAATTCCTGTCAACATAGAGAGGAAGAAAAATCTGGAGAGAATTATAGTAAAAATAGGGAGGAAGATAAGGAACTTTAGAAAATTCTAGTAATAATTGGGAGGATAATAACAATCTATTGAGAATTCTAGGAAATATAGGGAGGAAGAAAAATCTATAGAGAATTATAGAAAAATAGGGAGGAAGAAAAATCTAGAGAGAATTCTAGTAAAATAGGGAGGAAGATAAAAATCTATAGAGGATACTAGTAAAAATTGGGAGGAAGATAAAAATCAATAGAGAATTCTAGTAAAAAATAGGGAGGAAGATAAAAATCTATAGAGAATTATAGTAAAAATAGGGAGGAAGATAAGAAACTATAGAAAATTCTAGTAATAATTGGGAGGATAATAACAACCTATTGAGAATTCTAGGAAAAATAGGGAGGAAGATAGGAAACTATAGGAAATTCTAATAAAAATTGGGAGGATAATAACAATCTATTGAGAATTCTAGTAAAAATGGGGAGGAAAATAAAAATCTATAGAGAATTATAGTAAAAATAGGGAGGAAGATAGGAAACTATAGAAAATTCTAGTAATAATTGGGAGGATAATAACAATCTATTGAGAATTCTAGGAAAAATAGGGAGGAAGATAAGATACTATAGAAAATTCTAATAAAAATTGGGAGGATAATAACAATCTATTGAGAATTCTAGGAAAAAATAGGGAGAAAGATAAAATCTAGAGACATTTCTAGTGAAAGTAGGAAGGAAGAAAAAATGTATTGAGAATTCTAGTAAAAATTGGGTGGAATATAAAAATCTAGCGAGAATTCTAGTAAAAATAGGGAGGTACATAACTATCTAGAAAGAATTTTGGTGAAAATTGGGAGGATAATAAAAATCTATAGAGAATTCTAGTAAAAATAGGGAGGTAGATACATATCTCGAGAGAATTCTAGTAAAAATAGGTAGGAAGATAGAAATCTAGTGAGAATTCTAGTAAAAATAGGAAGGAAGATAACAATCTAGAGGGAATTCTAGTAAAAATTGAGAGTAAGATAAAATCTATAGAAAATTCCAGTCAAAATAGAGAGGAAGAAAAAATCTAGTGAGAATTCTAGTAAAAATTGGGAGGATAATAAAAATCTAGAGAGAATTCCGTTAAAAATCAAGATTCAAAACTTAGGACACATCTTGCTCAGTTTATGTACCAATTATCTTTTGAATAGTTCCATCATTTCTTGAAGTATTTTTTCAGTTGGAAGATGTACTGTAAGTTTTATGTTGTTGTTTTACCAGCCACGGTGGCCAAGGGCGCATTCGTGCCAACTTGTGTCTCGCTGGCATCGGGAGAGCGCGGATTCGAATTTCACCTCGGCCGTCCTAAAACATGGTTTTCATGGCTTCCCATTTTTACCATGAGGCAATTGCCGTGACGGTTCCTTTCAACAGTTCCACGGCCCATTTCCTCCCCAAACCTCTTCGCCTACCCTTTCTGAAAATAAAATAAATGGCCATTGGTTACATTCATTTGAGGGGCTTGAACTACGTGGTCTATTAATTCACTAACAAACAAATTTATTTATTTATTTATTTATTTATTTTATTTTATTTTTTCATTTACGTATTTATTTAATTTATTTATTTTTTCATTTTTATTTATTTGTTTATTTATTTTATTTAGATATTTTATTTTTTCATTTTATTTGATTTGTTTACTTATTTCTTATTTATTTATTTATTTATTTATTTTTCATTTATTTATTGTTTATTCATTTATTTATTTTTATTTTGTCTGTTTTTATTTTTTTATTTTTCATTTGTTTATTAATTTTTATATAGGCCTAATTACAGTCATCATCATCATTTCCCCTTATCCAGCTCCTGCCGGGTCGGGTATTTATGGCACTTCTCCACTTTCCTCTTTCCTTCCACCTTTCTTCTTCCACGATCTTGTCCCAGTCCAGATTTCTTTTTCTTACGCTGTTCTTCACTGAATCAATCCACCTTGTTCTAGGTCTTCCTCTTGCTCTCTTACCCTTGCACTTTGCCTCCAGCATCTGTCTTGGTATTCTATTTTCCTCCATCCTCTTTACATGTCCAAACCACCTTAGTTTATTCTTCTCAATTCTCTCATTTAGTTTTCCCATCTCAACTTCCTTCCTAACATCTTCATTCCTCACTCTGTCTTTCCTTGTCTTTCCTATCATACTTCTTAGGAATTTCATTTCACTGGCTTGAATTCTACCCTCTTGCCTGCTTGTCAGGGTCCAAGTCCCAGCTGCATAAGTTAATATGGGAACATAGTACACTTTATACATTACCTCCTTGCTTTTCCTTGGTACCTTCTTATCCCAAACAAGTTTTCTTACACTTTGACAGAATGCATTGCTCTGCTGTACCCTCCTGCCAATCTCAATGTCCAACCTACCAGTTTGCATCAATTCTCTTCCTAGGTATTTGAACGTGTCCACAATTTCCAAACTCTGACTTCCAATTTTCACAGTGCCCTTTCCTTGTCTTTCCCCTCTTGTCATCACCATGGTCTTGCTTTTCTCTATACTGATTTTCAGGCCGTACTTCTGAATATTTTCGTTCAGTGCATCTAGTTGTTTTTGCACTTCTTCGGTGTTCCTTCCCCAGACCACAATATCATCTGCAAATAACAGTAACTTCATTTCTTTATGTCCATATGCTTCCTTTGTTTCCTTTAAAATTTCATCCATCATAGGCCTAATTACAGTATTTTATTAATTTTCATTATTATATTTCTTTATTTTATTTATTTATTTATTTATACTAAGGTGTGTGTAGAATTTTGTCTGATACCCTGTGTGGCTGTAGTGCCGTGTGTATTTGCAATTTAAGTGAGGATTGTGAAGGAGGCGGCCGTGGTCATAAGTTAGGAACCTTCCAGGCATTTGCCTCTAGTAGAATTGGGTAACCAGGAATAACCCACTTGAGAGATTGCTGTGCTGGGAACCGAACCTCCCTTCAGTTTTGCATTACGAGGGAGAGTCTACCCCGTTCCAATCACCAGCCAAAAACTAAATTTCTGGGCAGACAAGAATGCTAACAATGATTCCGCTGAAGAGGGGTTCCGTGAGATAGTGGTCGGAGATTTTGTGGAATTTCTTAATGGGGCCGTAGATTAGTATTTGTTAATTCAGTTTATGTTCGACCCTGGCGAAATGTCAATATTATATGTCAGAAACGGTACTAAATGAGGCTCATTATAGTACAAATTTTCATTATGATAGAGTTTCTCCCACCAATCAGAGCTCAAGAAACAGTTGTGTGACCAATTAGGTGAGGAGAGCATCGCACCTGCGCTCACTTCCATGGCCCCCTATTTTAAATTTCACTGCTTGGCGAGTGTCATAGTGAGGTATTCCAGGAGGCCATGGTCAAATACAAGGTATTCTCTGCGTCCCATGCGCTCTGTTCAGTACATAACAGTCGTGAAATCTCGACAGATATTTATGAGTATTTATGTTCGAACATAAAATAGTTATAATTATCGTCTAACATAAACAGTCGTATGCAACTGACCTATAATGGCAATTAAGACACTCGCATGGACGTTAAAAATCTCACTACGCTCGTTTTATAAACATACTCCTGTCTTAATTATTGCCATTATAGGCTCGTTGCATAATGTACTATTATGTTAGTAATACTCCAAAACTTGCTACATATCCCTACAATGTATAGGTCGTATATTTACGTTCTTAGGTCATATTCAGCTAGTTTTTTAGGACATAGTTTGTACTTTTTAGGTCCTATACTTTCGAAGCCTAGTCATGAACATGAGCACGTAAGAAGCAGGTGATCGCACTTTAATTTTGCGAGGGAATATGGGAAGTGGAGTGGGCGGCGGACGAGGGCCCAGTAATGGCCTCCATCCGGTCAGTGGCACCGCGCTATTACGGATCATCTCCGGCTGTGTCGTGTCCTTAATGAAACTGCTCTCCGGCCACGATCTCACGGAAGCCCTCTTCTGCGGAATCACTTCGTGGTGTAGCATTCTTGTCTGCCCAGAAATGTAGTTGTTGACTTATGATTGGAGCGGTGTAGATTCAGGGAGAGCTATTCTACAGGAAAGAAAAACTTGACGTCAAATATAGATTTAAGTATTGGTTGGTTAGTTCCTCAGTGTTTTTGTCGTGTTGCCTCCTAAGAGGCTGAGTGCAGGTCTTTCTAGTCGACGCCCGTGGGCAACCTGCGCGTCGCGATGAGAGATGGAATGGTTGAAGTTGAATGAAACTGGGCAGGGATGTAGAAGGAAGTGGCCATGGCCTGTCAGAAGGTACAGTCCCAGCATTTGCCTTGTGCTGAAAATGGGGAAACCACGGAAAACCATTTCAAGGACGATCGACGATGGTGCTCGAACCCACACGTCTACCGAGGCAGCAGAGAGCCTGGCCCCTTGACCTGCTGCGCTTTAGCCATCGTAGCCACTGCTGTTGGTTGGTTCCTTAGTTTAGGGGCTGCGACAACGCGGTCATGTAGCCGCGTGTACTTTAGGTGTGTGTAGAATCTGTCTGATAACCGGTGTTAATTGTGGTGACTCGATTAGTGTGCGTTAATTGTTTTTAATTCAAGTAAGGACTGCAGGCGATAATTTCAAGTAGGAACTACTTTAGCTATCGTCCACGACACCTAGCTACTACTAGATGCCATCGCAACCAGCGCCTGGTGACGAACGTTGGAACTTAAGAGCATTAATCAAACCTAACCTACAAATTTTGCTTCACACAAGTTTAGTTAGTGGAAGGTTACATGCCATACATCTATTACATGGGACCGCCGGCTTTACTTCCCCTCCGAAGGTAAGCATACTGAGGGATTTTTAACGCTCTTAAAAATTCCGAAGACTTCAGCCGGGTTTGAACCCGCGACCTTGAAAATAGAAGCTCAGCATGCTACAAACTACGCCACCGAAGACGCCAATTTAAGTATTAGATAGTCATTTTTGAAGGTCTTTATCGGGAACGTGGCACTCGAGTTAAATTAAACTGAGACTGTTGGCACAGCAGGAAAGAGGAGATGATGATGATGATAATTGTTGTTTTAAGGGGCCTAACATCTAGGTTATCGGCCCCTGATGGTTTGGGTGATCGTGAAGATGAAAATGAAAAGCGAACTTAAAACTAAAACTAACTACTAACCTACATACTAGAAGAAGAAATGGAAAACTAAAGGAGAATAAGGCAAATAAAAGGACAGAAGGAAAAGAAATGCCCTCAACCCTCTGAGAAGGCGGATTGAGGGGCTTGGAAGGAAGGCGAGCCATGAAAGGCATATAGGAAAGTGAAAGAGGAGAGGGTCCGCCGGAAAGGTAAGAGACAAAAGGGGAAAACGGACCCAGCTCAGGAATCCCTCGGGGTCGCCAACTCCCGAACTCACCAGCCGTGAGCCCCTGAGGGTGTAGCACTATCTAGGGTGCACCAGAAGTGGTGGGGCTACATACACCCTGCCTCCTTAAGGGCCTAGAGCACAAGGCAGGAGGTAAAAGGAAGAGAAAAAGAAGGCTGACCCCTCGCAGAGGGAGGGTATCAGAAAAGATGAGACAAGGGCCAATTAAGGCGGGAAAGGAAGAGACTCCCTAGGCCTCGGATACCCTAATACCGTCGGGGTCAGAAGAGAACAAGAGTTGACCAAGTGAGGTCGACAGGAAAGAAGACAGAGAGGAGCCCAGCACAAGTAAGTGGAAGCAATGCCGAACTCAGCTGGGGCCCCGTGGTCGCCAACCCACGGAAAGAGGAGATTAGAGGCATTTGAAATGTGGTGTTACAGGAGAAATATGAATAATAGATGGATTGATAGAATAACAAATGATGATGCATTAGGGTGATTGTGGGAGGAAGATTATTTTGGCGAGTACTAGTGTAAAGAAAAGATAGGTTGGTAGGACTCATACTAGGACACTCAGGGATTGCAAACTTAGTTACGAAGGGAAGAGTAGGTTATAAAAACTCTAGGGGTGGACCAAGGTTAGGGTATGTTAAACAGATTGCCTCGATGTAGGGTGTGGTAGCTATAGAGAGATGAAAGGATTAGCTCATGATAGTTGCATCATCAAACAGGTCTGAATTCTAAAGACTCAAAAATAAGCTATAGGCCTATCTACCCCCTCAAGTTGAATCAATTACCCTATGATGGAAATCGGTTTCTCTGATAGCTGGCTTGCTGTGGCACGTTACCGAAAAGCGGCTTCGGTGGCGTAGTCGATAGCATGCTGAACTGCTATGCCCAAGATCGCGGGTTCAAATCCGGCAGATGTCGCCGGATGTTTTAAGAGCTTAAAAATCCTTCAGTATGCCTTCCTTCGGAGGGGAAGTAAAGCCAGCGGGCCCATGTCATAGATTTATGGCACGTAAAAGAACCTACCACTACAATAAATCGGTAGTGTGTAGCCAAATGTGTAGGATATATTTCGTTAGAAACGATCCATCAATATCCAACGTTCGATGCTAGCTGCCAGTGGCATCTGGTAGCCATAGTTGAAACTACTTGAAATTGAACTTGCTCATTCATCTTCATTCGTTTCATCTCATCCTCACGTGACGGTATTTGTAGCTCTCCCCATGGGTGACCACATACAGTAGAAGCAGCTACAAACTCTGGCGAGACGAACATGTCCTCGGATACTCCCGGCACTAAAGGCCATGCGCTAAATAAATAAAAATAGAACCGAAAAAGTACAGTATATCAATGCATTAAGTATTTAGTACGTATTTTGAATATTCTGCTCAAAAAACACTCTCTGTAACTCAGCAATTCTTCTAGGTTTGTGCCGTGAAAGACAATATACCATCTTTTTGGAAGCCTTCATAGTGAGGTTAAGGCTGCTTGAGCTTTTAGTTCTCGCAGTAAAGAGGTGCAGTTGCACTATATATAAAGGGAGGTAGCGCGCAGTTTGCTACTCCTGTGAGGGAACGGGTGGGGACACTAAGAGCCCGCTGATGAGCCAGCTTGGTGTCCTAGGCGAAACCCCACACAAGACACGGCACAAACCTAGAAGAATTGCTGAACTTTAATTCACCTGCCGTGAAAGCCAATATACCATCTTTTTGGAAGCCTTCATAGGGAGGTTGAGGCTGCTTGGGCTTTTAGTTCTCGCAGTCAAGAGGCGCAGTTGCACTTTATATAAAGGGAGGTAGCGCGCAGTTCGCTACTCCAGTGGGGTCTGGGCGGGGACACCAAGAGACCGCTGATGAGCCATCTCGGTGTCCTAGGCGAAACCCCACACGAGACACGGCACAGACCTATAAGAATTGCTGAGTTTTAGTTCACCTGCCGTGAAAGTCAATATACCATGTTTTTGGAAACCTTCATAGGGAGGTTAAGGCTGCTTGAGATTTTAGTTCTCGCAGTAAGGAGGTGCAGTTGCACTTTATATAAAGGGAGGTAGCGCGCAGTTCGCTACTCCAGTGGGGTCCGGGCGAGGACACCAAGAGCCCGCTGATGAGCCAGCTTGGTCTCCTAGGCTAAACCCCACACAAGACACGGCACAAACCTAGAATAATTGCTGAGTTTTAACTCACTGGCCGTAAATATACCAACACTCCTTGTACTTGAACGACTAACGCGGAAGATTTTGATTGAATCAGTCAATTATAGTGCTCTATCTCGATAACAAAGCACAATGTATGTTGTCGCTGAACTCTTACCACACCTATCTATTGTTCCTTCTGACATGATCACAACGCATACAGCATACAGCCATCGTTCCTATGCTCACAATAACGCATTAGTGGCTCTATCCAATTATCATGCTCCGTCTTATTGATTTCTTTATGAGCCTAGGTTGCAATGCGTTTCGTTGTTCTTTTGTTGACATTGAAAGCACCATAAATATGTGAAAAAGACAAATTAAGATACAGTATTAGGATGTGTTTGTACTCGCTACATTACCAACGATAATTTTGTCAATTGTGGACCAGTTTCTGCTGATAAGCCATCCTCTGCACGAGGAATCCAATTAAAAGAATGTCATGGCCCAGAGCCTATAACACAAACAATAATAATGTAGTACATTATGCAACGAGCCTATAATGGCAATAATTAAGACACGAGTATGTTTATAAAACGAGCGTATACGAGTTTTATAATTTCCATACGAGTGTCTTAATTACCATTATAGGCGAGTTGCATACGACTGTTTATGTTCGACGATAATTATTATAACTATTTTATGTTCGAACATAAATATTCATAATTATCTGTCGAGATTTCGCCAGTTTTATGTAATGAACAGAGCGCATGGGACGCGGAGAATACCTTGTATTTGACCATGGCCTCCTCGATTACCCTACTATGACACTAGGCCACGCAGTGAAATTTAAATTAGAAGGCCGTGGAACTCAGCGCAGTTCCTATGTTATCCTAATCTAATTGGTCAAACAACTGTTTCTTGAGCTCTGATTGGTGGGAGAAACTGTTTCATAATGAAAAATAGTGCCATAATGAGCCTCATTATGATACATTTTTCTGATATGTAATAGTCAGGGTCGAACATAAATAACAATAGCCAGAAATAATATTACAAGGAAGATAACGGGTACTACCTGGGGGGCACATCCCAATACAGTGAGAACCTCTTCCATTGCTCTATGTTACTCTGCTGCGGAATATGCATCCCCAGTATGGTACAAGTCAACCCAGGCCAGGAATGTAGATACAGCTCTAAACGATACCTGTCGCATTATTACCGGATGTCTAAAGCCTACTCCTTTGGATAAATTGTACAGTCTTGCTGGCATTGCCCCTCCTAATATTCGTCGTGAGATTGCAGCAAAAATTGAGAAGAAGAAGGCGGTAACATCTAAAGCTCGCCCTCTGTATGGATACAAGCCAGCTACTTCGAGACTCAAATCAAGGAAAAGTTTCCTCAGAATTACCGAGGCTCTTAAGGGGACACCTCAGCAATCCCGAACCCATCTATGGCGTGCAAGCTGCAATCGCTCCGAAGAATGGCTGACACCTAGTGAAGAACTTCCACCTGGTCATATGGAGAAATGGAGTACCTGGAGATCTCTGAACAGATTACGGGCAGGCGTGGCAAGATGTTAAAGTAACCTGCAGAAGTGGGGTTTCGACATCGAGTCCTCATTGTGTGAATGTGGTGTAATCCAGACTACGTCGCATTTGTTGCAGTGCAGCAGGTGCCCTCAAACATGCACAGTACAAGATTTCCTTCAGGCGTGAGAAAATGCACTGGATGTCGCTAACTTCTGGGCAAAAGTAGTATAGACTCTTGTTTGTTTAGTGTGACTTTGCATTGTATTTAATCCAGTAAGAGTTTTAATGTATACATATTGAACCCTTATTCATCTTCGATAAATAAGTATTCATATTTATTATTATTATTACTACGGCCCAGGCCGCACGTAAGGAAGTCGACTTGGATATTAGGGAGGCCAGCATTTCGTAACGATTGCAACAGAAGCTGAGCTAGTAGCTATTCCTGGGGGACGGCCAGAATTAGTCGAGTTCAAGGCTAAATTGTGCAACTACTGTACCAAAATTGGAGACATAAAGGAAGAATCACGAGGTCTTCTCAACGAACATACGATTGAATCAGCCAATCGCAAGAGACCAAGCCATGACCACGAGGTGGACGGCGTCAGTAGTAAAAAGCCCGCGGAAGTGTGTATCTAAGGAACCGCCGAACGGATTAATTTCCGCTCGAGTAATTTGAGACGTTGGATTAATTTGCAGAAGAATGACACTAGTTACATCTTTGTGAGACAAAAACTCTGGAAGTTTTTATCCGACTTTGCCCCACTCCACCGCCCTTGTCAGTTTCTCATAAATAGCTTGGCCTGACGCCAATCTAAGTCTTACCTTGTGGAGCCTTCAGAGGCATACTCCACGTCAGTTTGAGGTGTGAATTTTAAAGTCTTATCTTGTGGAGCCTTGAGAGGCATACTCCACGTCAGTTTGGTTTGTGATTTTGACGCTCGAATTTATCTAAGTCATTATTTGGTGTGAAATATGATTTTTACGCTCTAAATCAGTAAAGCTAATTCATTTTGTGAGCTTTGAGAAATTAAAGTCGCAGCGATCGCAGTATCAAATTTTAAAGCTATAATTCATTTTATTATAAAATCAACTTTGTTGTGTGATCTAAATATTTCACGCTAGCACGTGATAAACAGTAACATTCATTTTAGACGACGAGTTCAACTTTAAGAGGGAAGTATCGTATCACCCTAATTAGCGCTTACCTGAACCAAAGTCCATAGTACAGACGGAAATACCAGACGAGATAGCGACTGCTAGTGCAGTCAGAATTGTGAACTTGTTAACGAGCCAGTGGCGCGGACTCGAGATTGTATATTTTGTATAAATTGTGTGTATTTTTATGTATGTTTTTATAGTGCGTGTGTCCGATATAATTAGGGCCAGTCTTCGCTATTAATCGCACTAGGACAATTGTGGGTGAACTGAGTAGCCTGCAAGCGATTATAGATAGGCAAACATTTAATATTGAACTTTTCTGCCGAGGAGTCCAGACCAAGATGAACAGCACGTGGTTTGAAGTTGGGATGAGCTTCAAGACATCAGCACAGACGACTACTATGGAGAGCTAAATTGTCCGTAGGGCAATGGGTTGAGGAGGATGTCCTTGGTCTACATGCAGAAGCGGTGATGTACAAAATTGGATTTATTTCAATTATGTAGTTAGATTTGGCCGGGGAACTTTGTATATAGTCATGTTTTTCTTTCTTGTTGTTTTAGAGTTTTTCTTGTACCGACACTATATGTTTAAATGTCCGTTGGCGCGTGGCCAAAGTGTTTGTTGATATTTTGTTTTCATTCTTGAGTCAAGTGTAATGTACGCGGCGTGCGTGCGTGATTTTTATCCTTGCAATTGCGGAACCCGTTACATTCGATAAATGGTGCTTTGTTAACGTTAATATTTGGAATAGGAATGGGAGGAAATGAGTGTAAAACATTTTGCTGAACAGGTTATTATTCACGTTAGGGTAGCCGAGTGCACCAACTTAAAAGTAATTGTAGAACACCTTCGTTCTAATTTTGATAGATTTTCTTGAGTCCTTTTCAGGTGACTAGTCACGGCATAGAACGATGGCGCCAGCATGTGGATATTATTTGTGTCTTTTATTTCAGGGTCTGTCAAAACCCATACGTGTGATTCAGTGTGTGTTGATGTGTCTAGTGTGTGTTGATTCTACGTGAGGAGGGGGTAGTTGTCCTACCGCCCTTATATTTTTGCTGCTATTGTATTTTTTTGAGATGGAAAGACAGAGTGCTCTTGGGAGACTGCTGATTCTTGTCCATATGGTATTCTGACACACACATGTATTATTGTGCTTTGGGGCACATTTCTTCGAGGTTCGACCCCATGTTCTGGGAGGTCGAGATGTATTTTGACACGTGGGTTGACAGACATGCAGTGTTCCACAAACCGCCCGTTTTGCCAGTGACTTATTTTGATAGGCAGTCCTTGTGTCCGACTGAACCCTGTAAGCTTTCATATAGCAAACCTGTTCATTGTGATGGTTAATGTTTAAGCCATAATTAATTGGGGAGTTCGCCATGTGTGTAACGGATTGTTGTACCTTGTATGGATAAAATATTGTGATTAACGTAAATATTGGCTGTTTGCCTATTGCTTTGTTGATGACTCAATTCATGTAATTTTGTGTGTCACATCCGTGTGGTGTAATGGTAGAGTATTTGTAAATTTTGACAGCGGTCATTTGAGTATTTTTCTATTGGTCACGTGTTAATGTACTTGTGTTGATTTGTGTGAGAAGCCCTAAGTTTTTAGGCAGTAAATGTTGCTACGGCAATCTAAGTCCAATTTCACACGGAAATTTTGTATTTGTTCATAGTAGATTTAGGAAGTGTCGGTTTAATTTAAGTAGTGTAGTTGTGTTCCCCGTGTCGGTCTAGCTCTAGGAAATGCGGATTCGGTGTTTGAAGGGTCATTCCAGGATGATAACGAATCACGCATTCAAAGTACACATCGTGATGCATGTAGAACGGCAACGCACGTATATGGTCACTTTTGTAATTTTTTTATTTAAGGACATTTGGTCCAAGTAATTAATCTCTCCAGAGATACCGCCTAGTTCTTGGCATTTTTATTAAATGGGAGTCAGTTGGGAGATTTTGTTGTTAATTGTTTATGTGTAAATATGGTGATTTGTTATTAAATTCAGTTGTTTTTAACCCTGGCTTCACTCTTTCCTGCATGTCATTTTGTTATATGTTACCCTGCAAGTTAATGAAGCGCCCTGACAGCAACTTACGAATATGACCCGTTACGCCCCGAATTCTGAGTCTCATATGCTTCTTTGCAAGGGTTCAATATATATTATTAATGCTTCTGATACGAATACATAAATAAAATAAATAAATAAATAAATAACAATATCGTATGGCCTCGGGTGCCAGGTGCAAGCTTTGTTATTTGACCCCAGAGGGCAGCTTGCATGTCGAATTTTGTTGTTCCTTGGAGTCCTATGAAAGTCAAGGAGGTTATATATCTACGCTCCTTGACACTACAACGCTTTCTACTAGAGAATTGAAGAACGCTTTGTGTTAGCGGAAAATCCCGAGATTAATTTTGCCATTATGATCACGGCCTACTGAATTCAAATGCGTTATTTAACATGCCAACATCGTGATTTGTGTCGCCTTTTAAAAATCACTTACCATGGCCAGGAGCGAACCTACAAGCTTGGGGTTGGTAGTCCAACACGATAACCACTCACCCACTGTGGCAAGTGAGAACGTAGTAAAAATTCAACGATTAATCGACAAAACAACTAATCAATTGAATCACTGATTGGAAAAAGGGAATTACTCTACTTTTTCGGTAAAATAAACTGAAATAACCATTTTGTTTCTTAAATGTAGGTGCATCTACTGAGCGGAGAAAAGAAATATATCGGTACTTCCATACCGGTTAAAATCACATGTTTGTTAGGCGGTGAGTGGAGTAATAAGTAGTTCCCTTTTTCTAGTTATCGCTGCGCTAGTGGCCGGCTTGGTAGCCATGTTTGTACAGCTCAGAGTCAAAAGGATACATAAGTGCATCAGAGTTTATTGGGGGGAAAGATGATGTATTTAAACTTTTGAAGGTCAAACCAATGGACTTACATTTCCGTCCAACAAAGCATATGATGGTTCTGTGGGGATCAATGTAAATATGACAAGAAAATAATAAAATACATTCCTGAACAGCACAGGGAATTTTACAAAACATTGTATCATGGAAAACTAAAAATAATAGCACAGATGATAATGATGAACAATAAAGACTCATGTTAGTTAGGTGTACAATGAAGCTTGTAATTTATGTAATAACTAAATTGTGAGTAGTTTATTAATAATTTCAAACTTACAAAGTGTCACAATGCCAAGAATCCATTCAATACGGGAGAAATAAAAGTTTTAATGATGCAAATTTATATTTATATTTATTTTTGTACCCAGTGATTGGAAAAGAGGAATAATTTTTCAAAAATTAAACCATTCCAGTGGCGTTACGGGAAGATAAAATTAACAGTTTCATACATATAATGGTTCCTTATTGAACCCATATGCTATTGGTTCAAGCGTCGAATCCATAATTTAATTGCAAAAGAAGGGAGGATATAATACAGTCTGTAGAATGACTTAGAAATATTTTAGAAGTGGGCTGTTATAACGTGGCGCAAGAATAGGTGACCACGAGTCATGCGGACGTGAGATCATGCTTGACGCATCGATAAGGAGCTGGCTCATGATTATTAATAGAACGATAAAAACTTTCCACAGCGTGTAAGAGAGAAGAGGTTTCGGAAATAGACCTTACGCAGCTATAAAATGCAACCTCGCAATTGCGCAAGAAGAGAAATAATTAGAATTAAGCCATTTGCGAGCATTTAATTAATGAAAGAAACACATCATTGGGGATCATTCTGGAATAGAGATTTTTGTGTGGGGAAAAAGTTTATAATTCTTGCACAGGAAAGAACTGCAGACGTGGCATGACGTCGTTAGTAATTCCCCGAGACCAGAGTTGGTAGGGATGGAAAAATAAACCTCAACTCCCACGTATCTGAAGAGCAAAATTATTTAATATCTTGGAATTGTGTGATCGATTTTCATGATCAAAGAAACCAGTTTACGTTTAGAACAAGAGCTTTCCAGTGATATATTTTTCAAAATTATACGATTATTACATCAAAAGTTAGTGCTGGAGAAGACGCGGATTTTATCTTTTTGCCGCCTATTTGTATAAAAACCCTGGACGTGCCAGGAGGAGCATGCAGTTTGCAACAGACCTCGTACGGAGGTGCTGCATCACAGCTAATGAAGTATCAGTCTGCCCAGGGGGGCGTGACGTTGGAGCATCACCATAGGCAGTCTTTACCAGACCGTGAGAGGTCGTGATACGCTGTATCACCAACGAGCACCCCGTATGGGAGTGGCCGAGCAGTATCGTCATTAGTATCGCCGTGTGGAGACACATTAGAATCCTAGTATAGGAATAATATCGACAAGCTTCAGACTTTATCGTTAAAGTTCATTAGTACAGTCAAAGTTTAAGTTGTGGAATTGAAGAAATAACAGGCGATAGGTACTCGAATAATAGTTCAGTTAAAGAACCGACGCATCATAAGGTTTTGAAGTACCCAAGGAAAGTGAAATATATACAGTTCTATCGACGTTAAGGAACCCGATCAGGGTAGAACGAAATAAGTAACGCCTAGTATTCCGGAAAGGTAGGGACTAGAGCGCAGGACGTTAAAAATTTGGAATTGTAGTTCCAGGCTTTGTCTAGGTAGACAAATGAACAGTAAATATTGGGAAAACTCCAATAAGCTACGAATTAAAGTAACAGCAAGTAATGCAAGGAAATTACTAGGTCACCGATAAACTATTCGATCGGCCGTAATAGTAATACACCAAGGACAGACTTTATTTAGACGAACAAGTTAACGTCTAGCAAGAAACGACATCGTGCAGTAAAGTTATAGAAGCCGATAGTCAAACCCCGGATTTGAAGATCAGCCGTTCCAGTGAGGTGTAGTTCGATCGAGACTTTCCATCATCTCGTCAGATTTGGGAGCCGACGTTCTATAAGTGTCACCCTTGGAAACGGGAAAAGAAAAGAAATCACGTGTGTAAGGCGAATAATCAACGCCCTAGTGATAAAATTGTAATGTAATGTAAATATAGTGATTTTTTTTAGTGTAATATTTTTAGGGAATTGTATTGTGTTAAGTGAAATGAATACAAAATGGTATTCAGTATATTCCAAGTGATTAAGGTAAATATTTTATGTGCTGTTAAAGAAGTGTCATTGAGTGTAAGTGTAACCATGGAAATGGCTTAAAAAGCACTGAGTGGGCAAAAATGTTCCATCGCTAGAGGATTCGGTCGCTGATGTGAGTAACTATTTCATTATGATATGTGTTTGGAAAAATTTGCGTATAATCCTCATGAGAGAGAGAATAGGGGTGTTGAATAACAGGTAAAAGAATGATAGCGCGATCTGAACGATTAGTTTGAGATAAATATAATAAATATGTGAAATGTAAATGAATCCCTAGGGGAATGTATTCAGTAAATATCAGTGTAATTGATAAATGATATAAATATGAGAAAGCAAGAGTAATAATAATAATAATAAGTACATAAATGAATGAAGATTATGATGAATTTTATATGAAAAGTAGTAGCTTCCGAGCTTCTTTAGATGAATTAATACATGTTATGAAAACATGTTCTTATGGTAAAAATGATTATTGTCAAGGGAGAAGAGTAATATATTTGTAGATGTAGATCAAACGTTGATTTTGAATTTATATAGTTCTCTGAAGGCAACTTGGCTAATTAATGTATAAGCGCCATGTAGCGCATCGAAGTAATTTGTCACGCTAGGAATGCGTTGAAATGCTCGGTAAAACTAATTATGAGGGACAGTTGGTCGTGGTAATTGAACTGTGATAAGTCCTCAAAGTTGTGATAAGTGATCACGAGGCATTGTGTGTTGTATATTAAAAAGGGTGCTATTTATGTTGTATTATGAGCGCTGGTATAAGGCGAAGTCTGCCCTAAGTCGCTTATGTTATAAGTCCTCCAAATTGGGATACAGTTCCCGAGGCATTTGAAAGGATCGAACTCAGAGTCGTCCGCGTTGAAGCCCCTTAAATATTGGTTGTATTAATGAAATTTTCTTACCCGCCAATGAGGACACTTCATAATTATTATATACCGAAGCTGAGAGAATAGGTCTGTTGAGCCTAAATATGTTGTTTTAAGAATGTGTATTGGAAGCCTTGTCATTCAGAGAATTGCATTTGAAACAGCTGTATGAAAAGCTGATGGTAGCCAGTCCCTTGTAGAAGCGCGACTGTGAACTCTCTTCTCTCCTTGCAATAAATCACGCTAAGTAGTTAATACTAGACCCTCACCCTCTGGTATTGCGGTAGGTCGGTGAACAGACCGTCTGAGTCATAATACACAACAGTGTTTAAAGATTGTTTGAACGACCCGGTCTTTGAACCGAGGTCCCTTATATAAATTATTATCGCTTGCAGAGTTCAGATCGTTGCTTTCGTATAATATAATGGTCTTTTAAGACAAATAATGATAAATCCCTAACTTTATTATTATATGATTCAGTGATTCACGAGTTCTATTGAAGACATTAGATTCCGGGAGTAATCTTAAGTTTGACTTGTTCAGTAGTCTTCTGTAGCTCGGGAGTACGCAAATTTTTCCCAATCACGGTAGTGAGTTGTTGACTTGAGAGAGAGGGATGGTAACATATGAGCATTGTGAAAGCCCAAAATTAAGTGATGATTAACCATACTTTGGTAATTTTGATATTTATGAGTAAACAAGATATACTCATGTAAATAGTAATTGATGTGTATTAAATTGATAACACAGTGTATGTAAACATCACTGAGCCGTTTGGAGCTCTTTATTTTGAAGAATTTAAAAGGACACTATATGGAAGTGAAACTTAGTACAAGTTTGTTGGTTTTTGGAAAACCTGTCATTTTGAGTTGTAATTGTTTAATATGAATTCCTTGTTCAACTTTGGACAAGTGTGAAGTGGAGTGTCAGTATTTTTATTTGTTTAATTTTCAACGTGGGGCTTGTATGATTATATCAAACCCCCTAATTGTAAAACTCTTTTTGGCACCTAGTACGTAGGGTTGAGTTTTCCCTGGGAAAGCCGATTTTTTCTTAAAAAATCAAAATTTTCATTTTTGAAAAATATGGTTTTTCATTTTTTTTAAACATTTCCATAAAGGTGTTGATATTATAATGAGTTATATACCAGACGGGTACGTTTTAGTAAACACCCGTGCTGAGGTTGAATTTTGAAATTGGGACACAAGAGTTCAGAGTACCATCTCTCATGCATAGACCGACGATGGGACGGAGTAGCCCACTGTATTCTCATATTGTTGATAAGATGTGTACGATGATGGAGATAAATGAGTGCTTGAATGAGCACTTCAATAAGAATAGAGAGGAGATGATAAAGATAAGTACGGAAAATATCAAAGTTATGAAGGAGGAAAGGCAGAGTTTCTTGGAGGCCATGAAGGCAGATAGTAAAGATAGATATGAATCTATAGACAGTAAAGTGAACCTACAACAAAATGAAAAAGGGTACCCAACCAAGGAAAATATAGATATTTCCTTAGGAAGCATGCGTGCATCTAGAGGCATAGTTTCACGGAGAGAAGGTAACATGTCTTTAGAAAACAGGGTAAAGGTTGAGCCTATAGAGCTCCAAGTTGAGAATGAAATATGTAAACCAGTTCCAAGGGAATGCGTGCCTAGTAAAAGCAATAATAAGGATGATAAAGATGATTCAAAGTCTCATTTAGTAAGGCAAGTTCAAGTAGGCTCGGAAAGCGAAAGCGAAAAGAATGATAGTCTTAGCATTCCACCTCAGGAGAATATAAAATTAGCTTCTTTAAGGGATATAGAGCATTATGAAGGATTGATTGAAAAGGAACGTCAGAAATATGATGAAACGATAGAGAAATTTGGGAAGATGCATTTAGGACTAGGGCCTAATGAATTCGAAAAAATTGATGAGCAACTACAGAATATTCTAAAAAACAGAGAAAGTGTAGCTAAGATCTTTAGTGAGTTAAGGGGAAAATTGGGTAATGTATCTAAACAAGAAGTAGAGAGATTATATATTCACGTTGGAACAGATATCAACATAATAAGACGGAAATTCGTAGTAAGCCTGGACCAGGAGGGATTTATTGAATTAAGTTCCTGGACAGAGCAGAAAAAGTCATAGAAGAAATTCAGGAAATACAGGGAAAACTGGATGAAATAAATAATAAATGGGAGAACATTCAGTCATCGTTTAATTACAAAGAAGTATGTTACGTGCAATGCCCGTCCCAATGTTTTTAAAATCCCACTTCCCTGTATTCTGGTGTTCCATGACATTTTGAAACGACCGCCTGGTCGTTTGGTTCCGTTTGTAGACACGAGATAGCAGCTGCTGTCGGACTTCGGGGTTACTTCAAGTAGTTCCTGCTTCCCCACTAGAGAGTGTTGCTTGTGCCTTTTAAAACTCTACCAATTCGTGGCATATTTGAAAGGCAATTATATTCTACGTCATGAGAAAAAAATGCCTGTGTATTCATGATACCGCCAAATTATTTACTTAATTATGACATTGTTGATTGATGTGTCAAGCCTTGATTGGACGATAAATATTTACATGAATGCAGTTCGGCATCTGACGCGGGATTTTCTCCGCCATCTTGTGGAGTCGATTGTCTGTCGTCGAAGAAGCAACTTAACTGCTGGTGTGACAGAGGATCTCTTCTTGGGCTGGGGGCGCCCTTGGCCCCCAGCTGTTACAAATATGAATGCCAATTCTACTGGGAAGTCGCCTTTGCTACATAAGGTTTTATGTTCTTCATTCCGCCGTGAAGAGGAAATATGCAAAGTGAATCGCATCTGGATGCAACAGGAGTGCTTGTGACATCAAAACGGCGCATGGGCGTGTTAGCCATTTTAAGGGCAATCAAGTACCAAATATTTTTTTTTTAATGGTGTGTTAATTGATTTGTTTTTGAGACGTGTACGGCGAGCGTGGATGGGCCAACTTACCTTTGTTTGAGAGGTCCGGGTCACCTCCGCAGCAACATCACCTCCAGAAGACATGTCCTAACAGAAGAGCACCAAAGGGGTGGAAGGAAGATGGAGAAGGGGACAACACACACAGGCTATCGTACAGACACCCCCCAAAAACCAACGGAACTGCCGTCGGTGAAATAATGCCACAACAAAAGATTAAAAATTTTACGTAAAATTTAATGTTAAAATATAAGGAACACCTCCACCAGAGAAAGAACATGCGTCAGCCACCATAATTTACAATGAATGCAAGAGACCGCCAAACATGCTTGCTTGCAAGGCCAAGAAAAGAAAAGACTTAAATTAAAATTTAAAATGTAAAACAACCCACAGGTTAAAATAAAAAAAAATACATGCATAACACAATGAAAAAGGGCTTGATAATTTTCAAGGGAATGCAATAGCGATCCGGCATGCGTAGATCCATGTTAAAATATAAAAAAACACCTTCACCAGAAACGGAAAAAAGTTAAATTAACTAAATTAAACTGAAATTGGAAACAATCTATTAATTTGCAAGATAGAGGTAAACACAGGAACAATTACGAAAAACACAATGTTAAACCGATAAGGTTAAATAAAAGAAACATCTTAAGTTAACACAACACGTTTGAGCTTCGCGGAGGACGCCTAGAAACTGACCTTGAGACCATAATGCATCTCTTCATAACATGGGCACAAAACACAAGGAAACCGCATGCCTGATCGAAAATTACGGCAAACAATTAATAAAATAAATATAAACATTAGCAGAAGGAAATGAACGGCGGAAAACAATTACATCTAAAAACTATTAATGCAAGTCGTTTTAAAACTCGGCGGATCTTACATAGATTTAAAAAAAAGTGACAATCCCAAGCTTGCCAAATGAAAATAAATAATAATTTAAACGTGAAATAAACTAGAAATGTGTCTCCAGGAGGAACGAAGAAAGATAACAAGGTTCAAATAAAACAGGAAACGTAATTAAAACAGAAATAAAATTAGGCCTATAAAACAAATGAGGAACAGAATTAAAATGTTACTATAAGATGATATCGGATCTCCATAACAATAATAAAAATCAAGATATAATGTAACGTACCTTACATCCTTCTCAGTGGAGACACACTAATAATAAAATAATTAACACATAATTTTACGTTACTACAAGTGCTTCACAAAAAATGGCTAACCCGGCACATGCGTTGTTTGGGTCACAATCACAGGTCACATTTCACACGTCCACTTCACGGCGAAACAATGAAAATTCACAGCCTGAAGAGAACAGGCAATTCCTTTTTCTCTTGAATACATATATTTCGTAGAGAATGGGGGCTAGGCCCCCATCAGCGGTGACACCTTTCACGACCAGTCGGCTTGATGTCTTGTTTACTTCCCGATGGCTAATGGACTCCACAAAATGGCGGAGAATGTTTGCGTGTCAAATCCGAACTGTATACATGTAAATAATATTGTCCAATCACGGAGTGACACCTCAAAACAACAATGTCATAAATAAGTACATAATTTGGCGGTATCATGAATACACTAGCATTTGTTTCATGACGAAGAATGTAATTGTCTTTCAATTATGTCATGCGTATAAGGAGTTTTATAAGGCGCAGCCCACACTACCTATCGGAGAGAAACAGGAACCACGTGCAGACTTTACAAAGTCCGACTGGCGCTACCATCTCGTGTTCAAAATGGGAAGCAAGTCACCAGGCGGTCGTTTCAAATGTCGAGATGTTACGATCCAATGGTATATACATGTTTGAAAGCGTAGGGACGTGCCCTTGCACGTATCAGTCTCCCTCCCTTAAGCGTGAACACCGTTCACGAATATGCCTAGGCATAGACAGTACTCCTTAACTTGTCGATTCACCAGAGATGTTTCCGAAGATAATGTTCACCAGTTAACTCCAATTGATGGATGAAACCGCATCGTTTTGGTTAGGAAGAATGCAGGGTCAGATCATCAGTGATGGGATAATTGATCACCTCGCAAACCACTTAGTCAACAGCATCACTGTGTCCAAAAATCTTCAGAAACGCAGAACACCAGCACCAGCAGTGCTTTCAGAGTCCGAGACACGTTAGATACATTTTCAATAAGTCCACTGTAGGTCGTTTTAGACGAAATAGGAGGAAGCAATGTGCCAGATATCATTCGACGCGTGGGCAGCCATTTACAAAAATATAAGTTAATCTAATTTCAAAGGTTTACAGAATTACTAATTCTTACTACATTTTACAAAGAGAAACAAGGTTGAATTTAAATGAAGAAAATTTTTGACCATGCCCTAGATCCGTGCTTACAAAATTTCATTAACAAGTTTACCTTTTTACAGATTCGAAGTACATTTCAAGATTACATGAGTTAGATGACTATACATTTCGAAGGAACTACGGTAGAGGAATGACCACTAAAAATCCCAAAGGGAACAGGAATACAAGGTTACCATGAGTTAGGTCTCCCACCGAGCCCAACTTACATATTAGCATCTCCTATGAAACATCAAAATTAGGTACACTTTTACAATTTACCATTACAATGGGAACTTCCCAACATTTACATTTTGTATCCCATCAGAGTTTGCAAACCCAATTAAATTCAAAATTCCACAAGGAACAGATACCAGAAGGCTTCAATGAATTTTAGGAACACTCTACATTATACAAAATTCGTTTCACAAAATTTACGGTAGCATTTCCTCATTAGACACCTCTCCACCTCGCTTAATGTGTGATAGATGCACTCTAGAAATTTTGTTGGCCTTAGGGTTTCGAACAAGAAGAGTAACAGGGGTCAAGAATGCCTCTACATAACATGGGCCTTTAAAACGAGGGGTTAACTTGCTTGAAACTAGATTACTGACGCCCTTGGGCTCGAAATTGCGGACGTACACAACATCACCAATTTCCAAATCAGCTGGCTTGCGACAGGCATTGTGTCGCCTGGCAAGCTGGTCATGGGATACCTTAATATTCTCTCTAGCCTTGTCGAATTTCGCCCTCATATCCTCGGGCGTGAAACTGTCAGGAAGGAGATCGTGCAGGTTCCACAGGTTGGACAACGGAGAATTAGCCACAAAGGAAAACATTAACGAAAAAGGGGTAGCTTGCGTGCTCTCATGCACGCCGGTGTTGAAAGCAAAATTGAGCCAATGCAAATTAGAATCCCACTTGGAATGGTCGTCGTGGTGGAAAGCAATCAGAGCAGAACGGAGATTACGATTGACTCGCTCAGCGAGAGACGGGTTAGGAAAATAGGGAGTGGTGGTTACGTGCGAAATAGCATAATCAAATAAGAATTGACGGAACTGATGAGATACAAAGCACTTGGCATTATCTGACACCAGATACTGACACGGCCCAAAAGACGAGAAGATGGAATTAAGACACTTTATGACGGAACTGGTCGTAGCCTGTCTGGTGGGGAAAATCCAACTAAACCGGGAGAAACCGTCAGTGCAAACAAGCGCAAATTGGTTTCCCCGACCAGAGCGAGGGAACGGTCCAACATGGTCGATAAAAAGCCTCTCCATGGGTCTAGATGCCGGTTCAGATGACAACAGGCCAACCTTAGTAGAAACCGGAGGTTTGCTAATACTGCATGCAGCACAATTCCTAATGAGCCTCCTGATGTCGCCATCCATACCTTGCCAAATGAAAAACTGTCTGATTTTAGCTCGGGTCTTGAATACTCCTAGGTGGCCACCAATAGGAGATTCATGATAGTAACGAAAGATTTCCGGAATGAGGACCGACGGGAGCACAATTTTAGGTAGGCGGTCATGACGAGACGAACAACACAATACACCGTCCTTCAGAGAGTAGGGCTTGATCACTTCACCAGAATTGATTCGGTCAATAAGGCTAGATAAGGAGGGGTCTTCCTTCTGGAATCGTCTCACATCCTCAAAAAGCACAGGGGAATTGCTAAGAACGGCATTGACACAATTTACAGCAGATATAAGGTTTACGGGTTCACATTCCTGAACATCCTCTTCAGCTGTTTCCTCGTACATGCGGCTTAAAGAATCAGCTACCGCATTTTCGGACCCACGAATATGTTGGACAGTGAACTGGAACGACAGAATCCTAGTTGCCCACCTAGCAATTCTCCCAGTTTTGCGGGGTTTCCCTAAGACCCAGCTCAAGGCTTGGTTATCGGTCTCAAGGAGAAACTTGGTGTGCTCAAGATACATACGGAATTTTTCTAGAGCGAACAACACAGCTAAACCCTCAAGTTCGTAAATGGAATACTTCCTCTCTGCGTCCGTTAAGGTACGAGAAGCGTATGCAATGGGTTGCCTACCCAGATCAGATTCCTGCAGTAGAACACAACCAACACCACGACCAGACGCATCCGTCTGCACAATGAACTGCTTCCCAAAATCCGGAATGGCTAACACAGGGGCGTTAGAGAGCGCAAGCTTAAGATCTTCGAAGGCTGCTTGCTGAGAGGGACCCCACTCAAATTTCACAGCCTTTTTGCGTAATTGATTTAGAGGAGCAGCACGGTCGGCAAAGTTACTGATAAACTTACGGAAGAAGTTCACCATACCAACGTAACGTGCAACACCCTTGGCGTTCTTGGGTGGTTTAAAATCTCTGATGGCCTGCGTACGAGACTGGTCCACTGAGATACCAGATTCAGAAACAATATGTCCCAAGAAGGAAATTTTGGGCTTGGCAAAGGAAACCTTGGACAATTTGACGGTAAGGCCAGCGTCACGCAACCGATCAAGAACAATTTTCAGATGATCAACGTGTTCCTCGAAGGACTCAGAATAGATCACCACATCGTCAAGGTAGTGGTACACAAACTTGAATTTAATTTCAGAAAATACCTTGTCCAGAAGTCTACTCAACACAGCGGCTCCGGTGGATAGGCCAAACGGGACACGGGCATACTCAAACAGGTTCCAGTCAGTGGAAAAAGCAGTAACATGCCTGGATTCAGGAGAGAGGGGGATTTGGAAGTAGGAAGAATTTAAATCGAGGATCGTGAACACCTTCGCGTTGCGAAACCAACTAAAACATGAGTGAAGGTCCGGCAAAGGTATGGACTGCAAAACAACTTTTTGATTAAGAGCCCTATAGTCGACCACCGGCCGAAAACCACCGTTAGGTTTTGGCACAAGAAATACAGGGGATGAGTAGGCAGAGATAGAGGGTTGGATTACACCTTCTTCTAACATCTTATCGATAATCTTACGAAGTTCAGCCATCTTGGGCGGGGCAAGGCGATACGGGCTAGAACGCACCGGCACAGAATCGGTTAGCTCAATCTTGTATTCCATCAAATGGATTACACCCAACTTGTCCGTAAATACATCACTATACTCCTGACATAACCTCTTAATGGCATCCTTTTGAAGGCTCGTTAAATTTTCCAGATTGAGATCCTCAATAGTCATAGGTTCACTAACAGAATTGACAGCAGGAGAAGATAAAACCGGGTTAAATGATAATTTACTCTGTGGATTAAACTTAAACCATAAGTTGCGAGCACCAAAATCAAGAAGCATACCAACGTGTGACATGAAATTAGCTCCAATGACCACAGCACAAGAAAGATTTCTGGCAACCAAAAATTTAAATTTCCAAGAAAAATTTAGAATATGAATTTTGACTGTCATACTACCCAAAATATTTAAGTTTGAACAATTTGCCGAAATAAAAGATTCATTGTTAGGCTCTAACTCAGGAAATTTGCAAACACTCTTCATAGATAAAAACCAGTCCTCGCTTATAAAGGATGCGACACTACCAGAATCAAGCAACGCAGAAACGGGCTCGTCATTAACACAAATTTCAATAAACGGGGATATTCCTTTAGCCACAGGAGAAATTCCAAAATCATTACTCACTCTAACACGATTACAAGTAGGTGACGAGGACACCCGCACCACAGGTTTCACACAACGTTTAGAATTAGGCTGACTTGCCACGACATTGCTCACCGACAGGTTAGGTAGGCCAGCGACATAAGCAGAATTAGCACGTGATGAATTAGTTTTCATAGAGTTATCAAGACTATCATTGGTAGGGCGACCAGAAACTTCACAGGGTTTTCCCAAATTATTACGCACAGAAATATCCTTGGAAGTAACACCCGAATTGGTCTCCTCAACTTTCCGTCATAGGCGATACACAGCCTGGTTACTCGGACACACCTTCTTGACATGTCCCAGGCCACCGCACGTGTGGCACTTAATGTTGGGTCGAGGATGAAACATAACCTTTGGCGGGGGACGAGACATCAAGGAAGGAGGGGGACAAGACATCAAGGAAGGAGGAGGAACATTAGCTACCCGAAGGGAATCTGCATGCTTCACAGCCATAGCCTCTATAACGACCTGTTTCAGCTCGACAAATGACGAAGGCCTGGTACACATAGGCATGTATGACCTATATTGAGGCGAAAACCCATTCACAATCGATGTCACCAACTGTCGCTCAGTTAAAGGGGATGCAAATACCTGGGCATACACCTTAATGTCGCTGACATAGTCGCTAAGGGACTCGTCCAGCCTTTGGACACGATAAAGGAACTTTTGTTCGAGAGCACTTAGGGCGCTTGCAGGGACAAAAAACCACAACACTTCCCTAATAAACATGGCTAAGGACATGCGGAGGTGGATAGCTTCAACAAGCTTATCGCGCAGCATACCGGATGCAACTGGATACAAAAGTTGGAAAATCTGAATTTCCGACATCCCAAAAATCGAGGCATGGTTGCCCAACTCGACCACTTGCTTTAAAAATTGTACCACTTGGGTAACGTCATCAAGGTTGAAATGCTTTAATTTAGTTAAGAAACCAGAAATAGGATGAGGAATCGACCCATAATTAACGGTAGGCGAGAATGTAGCATTAGGAAAAGAGACATTGTTAACAGGGTAGCCCGCTCGCACACCCCCTACAGGCGACAAAACATTTATATTACTAGTGAAAGAACTGGGATGCAATGGGCCGGCAGGACCCAGGAAATCATTAGGTGACCTAACATGAGAAGAATGACCGTATGCAGGATTAAGTGGTATGGACGAGCCAGCGCCAGGCAACAGAGGGGCAGGCAAACTACTACCGGTAATCGATCCCAAAACCTCAGACCTAGTAACCAGAGGTGATTCACGTTCAACCCCAGAAGAACTCTCCAAATTCACACAGAATGAGACGTGTACGGCGAGCGTGGATGGGCCAACTTACCTTTGTTTGAGAGGTCCGGGTCACCTCCGCAGCAACATCACCTCCAGAAGACATGTCCCAACAGAAGAGCACCAAAGGGGTGGAAGGAAGATGGAGAAGGGGACAACACACACAGGCTATCGTACAGACACCCCCCAAAAACCAACGGAACTGCCGTCGGTGAAATAATGCCACAACAAAAGATTAAAAATTTTACGTAAAATTTAATGTTAAAATATAAGGAACACCTCCACCAGAGAAAGAACATGCGTCAGCCACCATAATTTACAATGAATGCAAGAGACCGCCAAACATGCTTGCTTGCAAGGCCAAGAAAAGAAAAGACTTAAATTAAAATTTAAAATGTAAAACAACCCACAGGTTAAAATAAAAAAATACATGCATAACACAATGAAAAAGGGCTTGATAATTTTCAAGGGAATGCAATAGCGATCCGGCATGCGTAGATCCATTTTAAAATATAAAAAAACACCTTCACCAGAAACGGAAAAAAGTTAAATTAACTAAATTAAACTGAAATTGGAAACAATCTATTAATTTGCAAGATGGAGGTAAACACAGGAACAATTACGAAAAACACAATGTTAAACCGATAAGGTTAAATAAAAGAAACATCTTAAGTTAACACAACACGTTTGAGCTTCGCGGAGGACGCCTAGAAACTGACCTTGAGACCATAATGCATCTCTTCATAACATGGGCACAAAACACAAGGAAACCGCATGCCTGATCGAAAATTACGGCAAACAATTAATAAAATAAATATAAACATTAGCAGAAGGAAATGAACGGCGGAAAACAATTACATCTAAAAACTATTAATGCAAGTCGTTTTAAAACTCGACGGATCTTACATAGATTTTAAAAAAATGACAATCCCAAGCTTGCCAAATTAAAATAAATAATAATTTAAACGTGAAATAAACTAGAAATGTGTCTCCAGGAGGAACGAAGAAAGATAACAAGGTTCAAATAAAACAGGAAACGTAATTAAAACAGAAATAAAATTAGGCCTATAAAACAAATGAGGAACAGAATTAAAATGTTACTATAAGATGATATCGGATCTCCATAACAATAATAAAAATCAAGATATAATGTAACGTACCTTACATCCTTCTCAGTGGAGACACACTAATAATAAAATAATTAACACATAATTTTACGTTACTACAAGTGCTTCACAAAAAATGGCTAACCCGGCACATGCGTTGTTTGGGTCACAATCACAGGTCACATTTCACACGTCCACTTCACGGCGAAACAATGAAAATTCACAGCCTGAAGAGAACAGGCAATTCCTTTTTCTCTTGAATACATATATTTCGTAGAGAATGGGGGCTAGGCCCCCATCAGCGGTGACACCTTTCACGACCAGTCGGCTTGATGTCTTGTTTACTTCCCGATGGCTAATGGACTCCACAAAATGGCGGAGAATGTTTGCGTGTCAAATCCGAACTGTATACATGTAAATAATATTGTCCAATCACGGAGTGACACCTCAAAACAACAATGTCATAAATAAGTACATAATTTGGCGGTATCATGAATACACTAGCATTTGTTTCATGACGAAGAATGTAATTGTCTTTCAATTATGTCATGCGTATAAGGAGTTTTATAAGGCGCAGCCCACACTACCTATCGGAGAGAAACAGGAACCACGTGCAGACTTTACAAAGTCCGACTGGCGCTACCATCTCGTGTTCAAAATGGGAAGCAAGTCACCAGGCGGTCGTTTCAAATGTCGAGATGTTACGATCCAATGGTATATACATGTTTGAAAGCGTAGGGACGTGCCCTTGCACGTATCAGTCTCCCTCCCTTAAGTGTGAACACCGTTCACGAATATGCCTAGGCATAGACAGTACTCCTTAACTTGTCGATTCACCAGAGATGTTTCCGAAGATAATGTTCACCAGTTAACTCCAATTGATGGATGAAACCGCATCGTTTTGGTTAGGAAGAATGCAGGGTCAGATCATCAGTGATGGGATAATTGATCACCTCGCAAACCACTTAGTCAACAGCATCACTGTGTCCAAAAATCTTCAGAAACGCAGAACACCAGCACCAGCAGTGCTTTCAGAGTCCGAGACACGTTAGATACATTTTCAATAAGTCCACTGTAGGTCGTTTTAGACGAAATAGGAGGAAGCAATGTGCCAGATATCATTCGACGCGTGGGCAGCCATTTACAAAAATATAAGTTAATCTAATTTCAAAGGTTTACAGAATTACTAATTCTTACTACATTTTACAAAGAGAAACAAGGTTGAATTTAAATGAAGAAAATTTTTGACCATGCCCTAGATCCGTGCTTACAAAATTTCATTAACAAGTTTACCTTTTTACAGATTCGAAGTACATTTCAAGATTACATGAGTTAGATGACTATACATTTCGAAGGAACTACGGTAGAGGAATGACCACTAAAAATCCCAAAGGGAACAGGAATACAAGGTTACCATGAGTTAGGTCTCCCACCGAGCCCAACTTACATATTAGCATCTCCTATGAAACATCAAAATTAGGTACACTTTTACAATTTACCATTACAATGGGAACTTCCCAACATTTACATTTTGTATCCCATCAGAGTTTGCAAACCCAATTAAATTCAAAATTCCACAAGGAACAGATACCAGAAGGCTTCAATGAATTTTAGGAACACTCTACATTATACAAAATTCGTTTCACAAAATTTACGGTAGCATTTCCTCATTAGACACCTCTCCACCTCGCTTAATGTGTGATAGATGCACTCTAGAAATTTTGTTGGCCTTAGGGTTTCGAACAAGAAGAGTAACAGGGGTCAAGAATGCCTCTACATAACATGGGCCTTTAAAACGAGGGGTTAACTTGCTTGAAACTAGATTACTGACGCCCTTGGGCTCGAAATTGCGGACGTACACAACATCACCAATTTCCAAATCAGCTGGCTTGCGACAGGCATTGTGTCGCCTGGCAAGCTGGTCATGGGATACCTTAATATTCTCTCTAGCCTTGTCGAATTTCGCCCTCATATCCTCGGGCGTGAAACTGTCAGGAAGGAGATCGTGCAGGTTCCACAGGTTGGACAACGGAGAATTAGCCACAAAGGAAAACATTAACGAAAAAGGGGTAGCTTGCGTGCTCTCATGCACGCCGGTGTTGAAAGCAAAATTGAGCCAATGCAAATTAGAATCCCACTTGGAATGGTCGTCGTGGTGGAAAGCAATCAGAGGAGAACGGAGATTACGATTGACTCGCTCAGCGAGAGACGGGTTAGGAAAATAGGGAGTGGTGGTTACGTGCGAAATAGCATAATCAAATAAGAATTGACGGAACTGATGAGATACAAAGCACTTGGCATTATCTGACACCAGATACTGACACGGCCCAAAAGACGAGAAGATGGAATTAAGACACTTTATGACGGAACTGGTCGTAGCCTGTCTGGTGGGGAAAATCCAACTAAACCGGGAGAAACCGTCAGTGCAAACAAGCGCAAATTGGTTTCCCCGACCAGAGCGAGGGAACGGTCCAACATGGTCGATAAAAAGCCTCTCCATGGGTCTAGATGCCGGTTCAGATGACAACAGGCCAACCTTAGTAGAAACCGGAGGTTTGCTAATACTGCATGCAGCACAATTCCTAATGAGCCTCCTGATGTCGCCATCCATACCTTGCCAAATGAAAAACTGTCTGATTTTAGCTCGGGTCTTGAATACTCCTAGGTGGCCACCAATAGGAGATTCATGATAGTAACGAAAGATTTCCGGAATGAGGACCGACGGGAGCACAATTTTAGGTAGGCGGTCATGACGAGACGAACAACACAATACACCGTCCTTCAGAGAGTAGGGCTTGATCACTTCACCAGAATTGATTCGGTCAATAAGGCTAGATAAGGAGGGGTCTTCCTTCTGGAATCGTCTCACATCCTCAAAAAGCACAGGGGAATTGCTAAGAACGGCATTGACACAATTTACAGCAGATATAAGGTTTACGGGTTCACATTCCTGAACATCCTCTTCAGCTGTTTCCTCGTACATGCGGCTTAAAGAATCAGCTACCGCATTTTCGGACCCACGAATATGTTGGACAGTGAACTGGAACGACAGAATCCTAGTTGCCCACCTAGCAATTCTCCCAGTTTTGCGGGGTTTCCCTAAGACCCAGCTCAAGGCTTGGTTATCGGTCTCAAGGAGAAACTTGGTGTGCTCAAGATACATACGGAATTTTTCTAGAGCGAACAACACAGCTAAACCCTCAAGTTCGTAAATGGAATACTTCCTCTCTGCGTCCGTTAAGGTACGAGAAGCGTATGCAATGGGTTGCCTACCCAGATCAGATTCCTGCAGTAGAACACAACCAACACCACGACCAGACGCATCCGTCTGCACAATGAACTGCTTCCCAAAATCCGGAATGGCTAACACAGGGGCGTTAGAGAGCGCAAGCTTAAGATCTTCGAAGGCTGCTTGCTGAGAGGGACCCCACTCAAATTTCACAGCCTTTTTGCGTAATTGATTTAGAGGAGCAGCACGGTCGGCAAAGTTACTGATAAACTTACGGAAGAAGTTCACCATACCAACGTAACGTGCAACACCCTTGGCGTTCTTGGGTGGTTTAAAATCTCTGATGGCCTGCGTACGAGACTGGTCCACTGAGATACCAGATTCAGAAACAATATGTCCCAAGAAGGAAATTTTGGGCTTGGCAAAGGAAACCTTGGACAATTTGACGGTAAGGCCAGCGTCACGCAACCGATCAAGAACAATTTTCAGATGATCAACGTGTTCCTCGAAGGACTCAGAATAGATCACCACATCGTCAAGGTAGTGGTACACAAACTTGAATTTAATTTCAGAAAATACCTTGTCCAGAAGTCTACTCAACACAGCGGCTCCGGTGGATAGGCCAAACGGGACACGGGCATACTCAAACAGGTTCCAGTCAGTGGAAAAAGCAGTAACATGCCTGGATTCAGGAGAGAGGGGGATTTGGAAGTAGGAAGAATTTAAATCGAGGATCGTGAACACCTTCGCGTTGCGAAACCAACTAAAACATGAGTGAAGGTCCGGCAAAGGTATGGACTGCAAAACAACTTTTTGATTAAGAGCCCTATAGTCGACCACAGGCCGAAAACCACCGTTAGGTTTTGGCACAAGAAATACAGGGGATGAGTAGGCAGAGATAGAGGGTTGGATTACACCTTCTTCTAACATCTTATCGATAATCTTACGAAGTTCAGCCATCTTGGGCGGGGCAAGGCGATACGGGCTAGAACGCACCGGCACAGAATCGGTTAGCTCAATCTTGTATTCCATCAAATGGGTTACACCCAACTTGTCCGTAAATACATCACTATACTCCTGACATAACCTCTTAATGGCATCCTTTTGAAGGCTCGTTAAATTTTCCAGATTGAGATCCTCAATAGTCATAGGTTCACTAACAGAATTGACAGCAGGAGAAGATAAAACCGGGTTAAATGATAATTTACTCTGTGGATTAAACTTAAACCATAAGTTGCGAGCACCAAAATCAAGAAGCATACCAACGTGTGACATGAAATTAGCTCCAATGACCACAGCACAAGAAAGATTTCTGGCAACCAAAAATTTAAATTTCCAAGAAAAATTTAGAATATGAATTTTGACTGTCATACTACCCAAAATATTTAAGTTTGAACAATTTGCCGAAATAAAAGATTCATTGTTAGGCTCTAACTCAGGAAATTTGCAAACACTCTTCATAGATAAAAACCAGTCCTCGCTTATAAAGGATGCGACACTACCAGAATCAAGCAACGCAGAAACGGGCTCGTCATTAACACAAATTTCAATAAACGGGGATATTCCTTTAGCCACAGGAGAAATTCCAAAATCATTACTCACTCTAACACGATTACAAGTAGGTGACGAGGACACCCGCACCACAGGTTTCACACAACGTTTAGAATTAGGCTGACTTGCCACGACATTGCTCACCGACAGGTTAGGTAGGCCAGCGACATAAGCAGAATTAGCACGTGATGAATTAGTTTTCATAGAGTTATCAAGACTATCATTGGTAGGGCGACCAGAAACTTCACAGGGGTTTCCCAAATTATTACGCACAGAAATATCCTTGGAAGTAACACCCGAATTGGTCTCCTCAACTTTCCGTCATAGGCGATACACAGCCTGGTTACTCGGACACACCTTCTTGACATGTCCCAGGCCACCGCACGTGTGGCACTTAATGTTGGGTCGAGGATGAAACATAACCTTTGGCGGGGGACGAGACATCAAGGAAGGAGGGGGACAAGACATCAAGGAAGGAGGAGGAACATTAGCTACCCGAAGGGAATCTGCATGCTTCACAGCCATAGCCTCTATAACGACCTGTTTCAGCTCGACAAATGACGAAGGCCTGGTACACATAGTCATGTATGACCTATATTGAGGCGAAAACCCATTCACAATCGATGTCACCAACTGTCGCTCAGTTAAAGGGGATGCAAATACCTGGGCATACACCTTAATGTCGCTGACATAGTCGCTAAGGGACTCGTCCAGCCTTTGGACACGATAAAGGAACTTTTGTTCGAGAGCACTTAGGGCGCTTGCAGGGACAAAAAACCACAACACTTCCCTAATAAACATGGCTAAGGACATGCGGAGGTGGATAGCTTCAACAAGCTTATCGCGCAGCATACCGGATGCAACTGGATACAAAAGTTGGAAAATCTGAATTTCCGACATCCCAAAAATCGAGGCATGGTTGCCCAACTCGACCACTTGCTTTAAAAATTGTACCACTTGGGTAACGTCATCAAGGTTGAAATGCTTTAATTTAGTTAAGAAACCAGAAATAGGATGAGGAATCGACCCATAATTAACGGTAGGCGAGAATGTAGCATTAGGAAAAGAGACATTGTTAACAGGGTAGCCCGCTCGCACACCCCCTACAGGCGACAAAACATTTATATTACTAGTGAAAGAACTGGGATGCAATGGGCCGGCAGGACCCAGGAAATCATTAGGTGACCTAACATGAGAAGAATGACCGTATGCAGGATTAAGTGGTATGGACGAGCCAGCGCCAGGCAACAGAGGGGCAGGCAAACTACTACCGGTAATCGTTCCCAAAACCTCAGACCTAGTAACCAGAGGTGATTCACGTTCAACCCCAGAAGAACTCTCCAAATTCACACAGAATGAGACGTGTACGGCGAGCGTGGATGGGCCAACTTACCTTTGTTTGAGAGGTCCGGGTCACCTCCGCAGCAACATCACCTCCAGAAGACATGTCCCAACAGAAGAGCACCAAAGGGGTGGAAGGAAGATGGAGAAGGGGACAACACACACAGGCTATCGTACAGACACCCCCCAAAAACCAACGGAACTGCCGTCGGTGAAATAATGCCACAACAAAAGATTAAAAATTTTACGTAAAATTTAATGTTAAAATATAAGGAACACCTCCACCAGAGAAAGAACATGCGTCAGCCACCATAATTTACAATGAATGCAAGAGACCGCCAAACATGCTTGCTTGCAAGGCCAAGAAAAGAAAAGACTTAAATTAAAATTTAAAATGTAAAACAACCCACAGGTTAAAATAAAAAAAAATACATGCATAACACAATGAAAAAGGGCTTGATAATTTTCAAGGGAATGCAATAGCGATCCGGCATGCGTAGATCCATGTTAAAATATAAAAAAACACCTTCACCAGAAACGGAAAAAAGTTAAATTAACTAAATTAAACTGAAATTGGAAACAATCTATTAATTTGCAAGATGGAGGTAAACACAGGAAAAATTACGAAAAACACAATGTTAAACCGATAAGGTTAAATAAAAGAAACATCTTAAGTTAACACAACACGTTTGAGCTTCGCGGAGGACGCCTAGAAACTGACCTTGAGACCATAATGCATCTCTTCATAACATGGGCACAAAACACAAGGAAACCGCATGCCTGATCGAAAATCACGGCAAACAATTAATAAAATAAATATAAACATTAGCAGAAGGAAATGAACGGCGGAAAACAATTACATCTAAAAACTATTAATGCAAGTCGTTTTAAAACTCGACGGATCTTACATAGATTTTAAAAATATGACAATCCCAAGCTTGCCAAATTAAAATAAATAATAATTTAAACGTGAAATAAACTAGAAATGTGTCTCCAGGAGGAACGAAGAAAGATAACAAGGTTCAAATAAAACAGGAAACGTAATTAAAACAGAAATAAAATTAGGCCTATAAAACAAATGAGGAACAGAATTAAATTGTTACTATAAGATGATATCGGATCTCCATAACAATAATAAAAATCAAGATATAATGTAACGTACCTTTCATCCTTCTCAGTGGAGACACACTAATAATAAAATAATTAACACATAATTTTACGTTACTACAAGTGCTTCACAAAAAATGGCTAACCCGGCACATGCGTTGTTTGGGTCACAATCACAGGTCACATTTCACACGTCCACTTCACGGCGAAACAATGAAAATTCACAGCCTGAAGAGAACAGGCAATTCCTTTTTCTCTTGAATACATATATTTCGTAGAGAATGGGGGCTAGGCCCCCATCAGCGGCGACACCTTTCACGACCAGTCGGCTTGATGTCTTGTTTACTTCCCGATGGCTAATGGACTCCACAAAATGGCGGAGAATGTTTGCGTGTCAAATCCGAACTGTATACATTTAAATAATATTGTCCAATCACGGAGTGACACCTCAAAACAACAATGTCATAAATAAGTACATAATTTGGCGGTATCATGAATACACTAGCATTTGTTTCATGACGAAGAATGTAATTGTCTTTCAATTATGTCATGCGTATAAGGAGTTTTATAAGGCGCAGCCCACACTACCTATCGGAGAGAAACAGGAACCACGTGCAGACTTTACAAAGTCCGACTGGCGCTACCATCTCGTGTTCAAAATGGGAAGCAAGTCACCAGGCGGTCGTTTCAAATGTCGAGATGTTACGATCCAATGGTATATACATGTTTGAAAGCGTAGGGACGTGCCCTTGCACGTATCAGTTTTCATTGTGTCTCCTGTGAGACCCTTTAATGTATGTAAGTTTTAAATTAGTTTATATTTTTTTTCTTTTGGCAATCCTTGGATTGGAATTTTATTAATCTGACCTAAGTTCTCATACTCCAACCTCATGTTAATAATATCTAGAAGTAATTGTTTTATTCCTTTCCTTCTGGTGATTTTAACAATTAATTTTAATGCTAATTGTTTGCCATAATTTCGATTTGACATGTGGTCGTCTGCTCTTGTGGCCATGTTTGTTTTTTTGTTTTGCCCGACTGCATTCTGGTCTCGAGGTCAGTCTCTTGGCGTCGACCGCGAAACTCAAACGTGTTGTGTTAACTTAATATGTTTTTTTATTAATCTTGTTGGTTTATCCTTATGTTTTTGGTGAATGTTCTTGTGTTTTTCTTAGTCAAGAATATCGGAAATTTCTTAATTGATCTTATTTTATTAATTTAATTTTTAACCTTTAGTTTTTTGGCCTGGCCTGGACCTCTGCATGTCGGATCAGTATTGCATTCCCTTGTAAATTATCATGCCCGTTCTCATTTAATTATGCCTGTAAATTTATTTTTATCTTTGGGCTTTTAACATTTTAATTTTATTTAATTATTTTCTTTTGTTGGCTTTGCAAGCAAGCATGTTAAGCGGTCTCTTGCCTTCTTGTAAATTATGCTAGTTGATGCATGTTCTGTTTTCTGGTGGAGGCGTTTTTGTTAAATTTTAACATTAAATTTTTATTTTAAATATTTTTAAGCAACTGTTGTGACATTATTTCGTCGGCGACAATTCCATTGGTTATTGGGGGGTGTCTGTAGAATAGCCTGTGCGTTCCCCTTCTCCACTTTCCTTCCACCCCTTTGGAGCTCTTCTGTTGGGACATGTCATCTGGAGGTGATTTTGTTGCGGAAGCGAGGCGGACCTCTGAATAAAAGGTAAGTACATCCACGCTAGCCGTCCAGACGGTGGCATTCTGGTAGCAGACCGCGCTCGAGTTCGCTTCCATAACTATCCCCTCCCCAGTACCCGCAGGCTTGTTTTATGGACCCTTCTAGTGCTGATGGGATCTCGTCATGGCAGTGCACTTAATGTTATGTTTTGCTAATCCTTGTCGTTTGTTTTATTTCATGTTTGCCTCTGAATATCCATGTGGTACGCTGTAAGTGACCTGTTTAGAAGCGAGGCGTTTGCTGCTGTATTTTTCCCTGTTTTTTTTGCAGCATCCCCACTGAAAAAGAAGCTCGGTGAGTGACTGACATGTGTTCTTGGCATGGGAAATGGGGATTTCTTAATATTCTGATAGCCTAAATGCTCGAGTGAAGGAGACCTGGAGCCCTGTCGGAAGCTGTTAGCCAGATGTTTTGTGCCAATTTTTGTAATTTAGCTTCCTGTTCTCGAGCCAAGCAGGCGGTGACGTATGCAGTTCTGGACAGCATTGTGCATGATCTTGTATTATAGGTGGTGGCTGTGTTCGAGTGTCAACCTAATCTATGGTGGTGGTAATTGGTAGTTTTGGTTTTGTTGTGAAAGTGTAAACTGTCCTTGTAATTCCTAAAATTTGTTTCCTTCTATATTGGCTGTCTGCATTCTGTGTTTTCCAAAATGGCCGACAACAATAGTGTTTTCGATTTAATTGACTTAAGAGATAACCTTGTGAATTTGGAGAGTTCTTCTGGGGTTGAACGTGAATCACCTCTGTTTACTAGGTCTGAGGTTTTGGGATCGATTTCTAGTAGTGGTTTGCCTGCCCCTCTTTTGTCTAGTTCTGGCTCGTCCATACCACTTAACCCTGCATACGGTCATTCTTCTCACGTTAGATCACCTAATGATTTCCTGGGTACTGCCGACCCATTGCTTCCCGGTTCCTTCTCTAGTAATGTAAATGTTTTGTCTCCTGTAGAGGGTGTGCGAGCGGGCTACCCTGGTAACAATGTCTCTTTTCCTAATGCTACATTCTCGCCTACCGTTAATTATGGGTCGATTCCTCATCCTATTTCTGGCTTCTTAACTAAGTTAAAGCATTTCAACCTAGATGACGTTACCCAAGTGGTCCAATTTTATAAACAAGTGGTCGAATTGGGTAACCATGCCTCGATTTTTGGGATGTCGGAAAATCAGATTTTCCAACTGTTATATCCGGTTGCTTCCGGTATGCTACGCGATAAGCTAGTTGAAGCTATCCACCTCCGCATGTCCTTAGCCATGTTTATTAGGGAAGTGTTGTGGTTTTTTGTCCCTGCGAGTGCCCTTAGTGCTCTCGAGCAAAAGTTTTTATATCGTGTCCAAAGGTTGGACGAGTCACTTAACGACTATGTCAGTGACATTAAAGTGTATGCCCAGGTATTTGCATCCCCTTTAACTGAACGATAGTTGGTGTCATCTATTGTAAATGGGTTTTCGCCTCAATATAGGTCATACATGACTATGTGTACCAGGCCTTCGTCTTTTGTCGAGCTGAAACAGGTCGTTATAGAGGCTATGGCTGTGAAACATGCAGATTCCCTTCGGGTAGCTAATGTTCCTCCTCCTTCCTTGATGTCTCGTCCCCCTCCTTCCTTGATGTCTCGTCCCCCGCCTAAGGTTATGTTCCACCCAAGACCCAATATTAAGTGCCACACGTGCGATGGCGTGGGACATGTCAAGAAGGTGTGTCCGAGTAACCAGGTGGTGTATCGCCAATGACGGAATGTTGTGGAGACCAACTCGGGTGTTACTTCTAAGGATATTTCTGTGCATGTGAATTTGGGAAAACCCTGTGAAGTTTCTGGTCGCCCTACCAATGAAAGTCTTGATAACTCGTTGAAAACTAAATCTTCACGTGCTAATTCTGCTTATGTCGCTGACCTACCTAACCTGTCGGTGAGCAATGTCGTGGCAAGTCAGCCTAATTCTAAACATAATTTGAAACCTGGGGTGCGGGTGTCCTCGTCATCTACTTGTAATCGTTTTAGAGTGAGTAATGATTTTGGAATTTCTCCTGTGGCTAAAGGAATATCCCCGTTTATTGAAATTTGTGTTAATGACGAGCCCGTTTCTGCATTGCTTGATTCTGGTACTGTCGCATCCTTTATAAGCGAGGACTGGTTTTTATCTATGAAGAGTGTTTGCAAATTTCCTGAGTTAGAGCCTAACAATGAATCTTTTATTTCGGCAAATTGTTCAAACTTAAATATTTTGGGTAGTATGACAGTCAAAATTCATATTCTAAATTTTTCTTGGAAATTTAATTTTTTTGTTGCCAGAAATCTTTCTTGTTCTGTGGTCATTGGAGCTAATTTCATGTCACACGTTGGTATGCTTCTTGATTTTGGTGCTCGCAACTTATGGTTTAAGTTTAATCCGCAGAGTAAATTATCATTTAACCCGGTTTTATCTTCTCCTGCTGTCAATTCTGTTAGTGAACCTATGACTATTGAGGATCTCGATCTGGAAAATTTAACGAGTCTTCAAAAGGATGCCATTAAGAGGTTATGTCAGGAGTATAGTGATGTATTTACGGACAAGTTGGGTGTAACCCATTTGATGGAATACGAGATTGAGCTAACCGATTCTGTGCCGGTGCGTTCAAGCCCGTATCGCCTTGCCCCGCCCAAGATGGCTGAACTTCGTAAGATTATCGATAAGATGTTAGAAGAAGGTGTAATCCAACCCTCTATCTCTGCCTACTCATCCCCTGTATTTCTTGTGCCAAAACCTAACGGTGGTTTTCGGCCGGTGGTCGACTATAGGGTTCTTAATCAAAAAGTTGTTTTGCAATCCATTCCTTTGCCGGACCTTCACACATGTTTTAGTTGGTTTCGCAACGCGAAGGTGTTCACGATCCTCGATTTAAAGTCTTCTTACTTCCAAATTCCCCTCTCTCCGGAATCCGGGCATGTTACAGCTTTTTCCACTGACTGGAACCTGTTTGAGTATGCCCGTGTCCCGTTTGGCCCATCCACCGGAGCCGCTGTATTGAGCAGACTTCTGGACAAGGTGTTTTCAGAAATTAAATTCAAGTTTGTGTACCACTACCTTGACGATGTGGTGATCTATTCTGAGTCCTTCGAGGAACACGTTGATCATCTAAAAGTTGTACTTGATCGGTTGCGTGACGCTGGCCTTACCGTCAAATTGTCCAAGGTTTCCTTTGCCAAGCCCAAAATTTCCTTCTTGGGACATATTGTTTCTGAATCTGGTATCTCCGTGGACCAGTCTCATACTCAGGCCATCAGAGATTTTAAACCACCCAAGAACGCCAAGGGTGTTGTTCGTTACATTGGTATGGTGAACTTCTTCCGTAAGTTTATCAGTAACTTTGCCGACCGTGCTGCACCTCTAAATCAATTACGCAAAAAGGCTGAGAAGTTTGAGTGGGGTCCCTCTCAGCAGGCAGCCTTCGAAGATCTTAAGCTTGCGCTCTCTAACGCCCCTGTGTTAGCCATTCCGGATTTTGGGAAGCAGTTCATTGTGCAGACTGATGCGTCTGGTCGTGGTGTAGGTTGTGTCCTACAGCAGGAATCTGATCTGGGTAGGCAACCCATTGCATACGCTTCTCGTACCTTAACGGACGCAGAGAGGAAGTATTCCATATACGAACTTGAGGGTTTAGCTGTGTTGTTCGCTCTAGAAAAATTCCGTATGTATCTTGAGCACACTAAGTTTCTCCTTGAGACCGATAACCAAGCCTTGAGCTGGGTCTTAGGGAAACCCCGTAAAACTGGTAGAATTGCCAGATGGGCAACTAGGATTCTGTCATTCCAGTTCACTGTCCACCATATTCGTGGGTCCGAAAATGCGGTGGCTGATTCATTAAGCCACATGTATGAGGAAACAGCAGAAGAGGATATTCAGGGATGTGAACCCGTAAACCTTGTATCTCCTGTAAATTGTGTCAATGTCGTTCTTAGCAATTACCCTGTGCTTTTTGAAGATGTGAGACGATTCCAGAAAGAAGACCCCTCCTTATCTAGCCTAATTGACCGAATCAATTCTGGTGAAGTGATCAAGCCCTACTCTCTAAAGGATGGTGTATTGTGTTGTTCGTCTCGTCATGACCGTCTACCTAAAATTGTGCTCCCGTCGGTCCTCATTCCGGAAATCTTTCGTTACTATCATGAATCTCCTATTGGTGGCCACCTAGGAGTATTAAAGACCCGAGCTAAAAACAGACAGTTTTTCATTTGGCAAAGTATGGATGGCGACATCAGGAGGCTCATTAGAAATAGTGCTGCATGTAGTATTAGCAAACCTCCGGTTTCTACTAAGGTTGGCCTGTTGTCATCTGAACCGGCGTCTAGACCCATGGAGAGGCTTTTTATCGACCATGTTGGGCCGTTCCCTCGCTCTGGTCGGGGAAACCAATTTTCGCTTGTTTGCACTGACGGTTTCACCCGGTTTAGTTGGATTTTCCCCACCAGACAGGCTACGACCAGTTCCGTCATAAAGTGTCTTAATTCCATCTTTTCATCTTTTGCGCCATGTCAGTACCTGGTGTCAGATAATGCCAAGTGCTTTGTATCTCATCAGTTCCGTCAATTCTTATTTGATTATGCTATTTCGCATGTAACCACCACTCCCTATTTTCCTAACCCGTCTCTCGCTGAGCGAGTCAATCGTAATCTCCGTTCCGCTCTGATTGCTTTCACCCACGACGATCATTCCAAGTGGGATTCTAATTTGCATTGGCTCAATTTTGCTTTCAACACCGCCGTGAATGAGAGCACGCAAGCCACCCCTTTTTCGTTAATGTTTTCCTTTATGGCCAATTCTCCGTTGTCTAATCTGTGGAACCTGCACGATCTTCTTCCAGACAGTTTCACGCCCGAGGATATGAGGGCGAAATTCGACAAGGCTAGAGAGAATATTAAGGTATCACATGACCAACTTGCCAAGCGACACAATGCCTGTCGCAAGCCAGCTGATTTGGAAATTGGTGATGTTGTGTACGTTCGCAATTTCGAGCCCAAGGGCGTCAGTAATCTAGTTTCAAGCAAGTTGACCCCTCGTTTCAAGGGCCCATGTTATGTAGAGGCATTCCTGACTCCCGTTACTCTGCTTATTAGAAACCCCAAAGCAAAGAAAATTTCAGAGTGCATCTGTCGCACATTAAACGAGGTGGAGAGGTTTCTAATGAGGAAATGCTACCGTAAATTTTGTAAAACGAATTTTGTATAATGTAGAGTATCCCTAACCTTCATTGAAGCCTACAGGCTTCTGTTCCTTCTGGAATTTTGAACTGGATATGAAAGCTCTGATGGGATACAAAATGTAACTGTTGGGAAATTCCCATTTTATTGGTAAATTGAAAAACTGAAACTAAATTTTGATGTTTTCTTAAAAGATGCTAACATGTAAGTTGGACTCGGTGGGAGACCTAACTCATGATATCTTCTATACATGTTCCCTTGGGAATTTGAGTGGTCATTCGGCTACCGTAGTTCCTTCTAAATGTATAGTCGTTTAACTCATGTCATCTTGAAAGGTACTTCTAGTCTGTAAAAAGGTAAATTTGTAAATTAAATTTTGTAAACACGGATCTAGGTCCTGGTCAGAAATATTTTATTCATATAAATTCAACTTGTTTCTCTTTTGTAAAATGTAGTAAGATATTGTAAATTCTGTAATCCTTTTTTGAAATTAGATTAACTTCTATTTTGTAAATGGCTGCCCACGCGTCGCATAATATCTTGCACATTGCTTCCACCTACGTCGTTTAAAGCGAACTACATTAGACTTATATAAAAAAATTCCCTAACGTGTCTCGGACTATGAAAGCACTGCTGGTGCTGGTGTTCTGCGTTTCTGAAGACTGATGGACACAGTGATGCTGTTGACTAAGTGGTTTGCGAGGTGATCAATTATCCCATCACTGATAATCTGACCCTGCACTCTTCCTAACCAAAACGATGCGGTTTCATCCATCAATTGGAGTTAACTGGTGAACATTATCTTCTGGAAACAAGCTTGGTGAATCGACTAGTTAAGGAGTTCTGCCTATGCCTAGGCATATTCGTGAACTGTGTTCACGCTTAAGGGAGGGAGACTGTTACGTGCAATGCCCGTCCCAATGTTTTTAAAATCCCTCTTCCCTGTATTCTGGTGTTCCATGACATTTTGAAACGACCGCGTGGTCGTTTGGTTCCGTTTGTGGACACGAGATAGCAGCTGCTGTCGGACTTCGTGGTTACTTCAAGTAGTTCCTGCTTCCCCACTAGAGAGTGTTGCTTGTGCCTTTTAAAACTCTACCAATTCGTGGAATATTTGAAAGGCAATTATATTCTTCGTCATGAGAAACAAATGCCTGTGTATTCATGATACCGCCAAATTATTTACTTAATTATGACATTGTTGATTGATGTGTCAAGCCTTGATTGGACGATAAATATTTACATGAATGCAGTTCGGCATCTGACGCGGGATTTTCTCCGCCATCTTGTGGAGTGGATTGTCTGTCGTCTAAGAAGCAACTTAACTGCTGGTGTGACAGAGGATCTCTTCTTGGGCTGGGGGCGCCCTTGGCCCCCAGCTGTTACAAATATGAATGCCAATTCTACTGGGAAGTCGCCTGTGCTACATAAGGTTTTATGTTCTTCATTCCGCCGTGAAGAGGAAATATGCAAATTGAATCGCATCTGGATGCAACAGGAGTGCTTGTGACATCAAAAAGGCGCATGGGCGTGTTAGCCATTTTAAGGGCAATCAAGTGCCAAATAATATTTTTTTTAAAATGGTGTGTTCATTGATTTGTTTTTATTGTGTCTCCTGTGAGACCCTTTAAGGTATGTAAGTTTTAAATTAGTTTATATATTTTTTCTTTTGGCAATCCTTGGATTGGAATTTTATTAATCTGACCTAAGTTCACATACTCCAACCTCATGTTAATAATATTTAGAAGTAATTGTTTTATTCCTTTATTTCTGGTGATTTTAACAATTAATTTTAATGCTAATTGTTTGCCATAATTTCGATTTGACATGTGGTCGTCTGCTCTTGTGGCCATGTTTGTTTTTTTGTTTTGCCCGACTGCATTCTGGTCTCGAGGTCAGTCTCTTGGCGTCGACCGCGAAACTCAAACGTGTTGTGTTAACTTAATATGTTTTTTTATTAATCTTGTTGGTTTATCCTTATGTTTTTGGTGAATGTTCTTGTGTTTTTCTTAGTCAAGAATATCGGAAATTTCTTAATTGATCTTATTTTATTTTATTAATTTAATTTTTAACCTTTCGTTTTTTGGCCTGGCCTGGATCTCTGCATGTCGGATCGGTATTGCATTCCCTTGTAAATTATCAAGCCCGTTCTCATTTAATTATGCCTGTAATTTTATTTTTATCTTTGGGCTTTTAACATTTTAATTTTATTTAATTCTTTTCTTTTGTTGGCTTTGCAAGCAAGCATGTTAAGCGGTCTCTTGCCTTCTTGTAAATTATGCTAATTGATGCATGTTCTGTTTTCTGGTGGAGGTGTTTTTGTTAAATTTTAACATTAAATTTTTATTTTAAATATTTTTAAGCAACTGTTGTGACATTATTTCGTCGGCGACAATTCCATTGGTTACTGGGGGGTGTCTGTAGAATAGCCTGTGCGTTCCCCTTCTCCACTTTCCTTCCACCCCTTTGGAGCTCTTCTGTTGGGACATGTCATCTGGAGGTGATTTTGTTGCGGAAGCGAGGCGGACCTCTGACGCTAGCCGTCTAGACGGTGGCAAAGTAGATAGAGGGAAGTGCGTCCAATAACAAATGGATCAAGTGAGAAATAAGCATAGGAAAATGATGGATCTTATACACGAAATATTGGACAAAAGTGATATCAGAACCATACAGGAATTAGCCGAAATAAGGAAAGTTAAACTCCAGGAATTTCAAGAGAATCTAGAGGCCGCCCAGAAGATATGTGATGAATATATCTTAGCGCAGGACCTCGAATCAAAAGAAGCAGTTATCCAAGCTGAAAGTAAAACTGGAGCTGTAGAAGAAAAGGAAATAACGGTGCCGGAAGATCCCGACAGTTGCCTTAAACAATCCGAAGAAGGAAAAGAAGTGGAAATGGTTGTGACTCCTGTGGAAACGGAGAAAAATATTGAGCTACCTCAAGAGAAAATAACAGACATTCAAGAGGAAACGATAATTCCATGTCAAGAAGAATGCCGAAATGAAAACGAGTTGCAAATTAAAGAAGACCATTCCTATGCCAAAACCGAGCATGAAGAGAAAGAGAAAAACCCAGATCAAGGGATGATAACAGAATAAGTGGACGTTGGGGAGACTAAAATAATAATTCCTAGGGAAAAGGATAGAACAACTGAAACCCAAATAGAAAGTGTCGTCGAGACACGAATGGAAGTAGAGGTTCAGGATCCAATAGAAATTGAAAAGGAAAACCCAGAAGAAAGTCATAAGTCTGAGGAAGACCAAATTGAAATAGAAGAAGAACAATTGAAAGCACAAATTCTTGAACTCATGATGTATTACCAGGAATGCCAACGAAAGAGGGCCGAGAAAAGAAAAATGGAAACAGATTCAAATCTGAGTAAAGAAAACCTCACAGAAAAGGATGAGACCATTGGAGAGAATGAAGAAAAGAGAGGAAATGCTTTTGAAAGAAATGATGAAAGAGGAAGAAAACCGCATTTTGTAGCAGGTTTACAAGATGATAAAAACCCTATTGAAACTATGAGAGAGTTAGAGATAATGCAAATTCCCCTGGAGAAAGATAGTTCACAAGCGTTTTACAGCTGGAAGATTCGAAGGAAGAAATGGAATGAAAGAAAGAAAAGAAAAGGAGAGGATCTTAAGGAACTCTGGAATTGGAAGAGTAGAAAAAAGATTTTTTTTTTGAAAATGCCATCTCGATATGAGATGAGGGAAAAAGGAAGAGAACCGAGAAGAGACGGGTAGGGATTGACCTTACTCGTAAGGAAAAATGAAATTCTGTAGACTTTGGGTCCAGAAAACAGAATATAAAGGAAGGAGTAACGGGGTAGGGCCATACCGCACCCGCGGGGCCTTAAAGTAAATATATAGGTTAACAGTGAATAACCTGAGAAGAGAGAGACAGACAGGCAGAACGCCAGTCCCATGAAAAGAGAAAAAGGAAACCGTCTGACACAAGTTTTGGAGTGCACGCCAGACTGTGAGGAGACCGAGAAATACCCGAACGAGATAAGTAATTTATAAACTTAAGTGTGGACATCCGCTTAAAGGAAATGAATGAAGGGAAACCCTGTTGAGACCATAACAAGCCAGAGAAGGGAAGTGCTTGTAAAGGAAGACTAGAAGGTACTGCGAAGTGTTATGATGGCTTCGACACTGAAAAAAATAAGATTTTTTATTCAAAATGTTTAAATAAATTTCCTCAAAATTTCGAAAATCTATTTATCTAAGTAGGGGAGATTTGAACCCATATGCTATTGGTTCAAGCGTGGAATCCATAATTTAATTGCAAAAGAAGGGAGGAAATAATACAGTCTGTAGAATGACTTAGAAATATTTTAGAAGTGGGCTGTTATAACGTGGCGCAAGAATGGGTGACCACGAGTCATGCGGACGTGAGATCATGCTTGACGCATCGATAAGGAGCTGGCTCATGATTATTAATAGAACGATAAAAACTTTCCACAGCGTGTAAGAGAGAAGAGGTTTCGGAATTAGACCTTACGCAGCTATAAAATGACAACCTCGCAATTGCGCAAGAAGAGAAATAATTAGAATTAAGCCATTTGCGAGCATTTAATTAATGAAAGAAACACATCATTGTGGATCATTCTGGAATAGAGATTTTTGTGTGGGGAAAAAATTTATAATTCTTGCACAGGAAAGAACTGCAGACGTGGCATGACGTCGTTAGTAATTCCCCGAGACCAAAGTTGGTAGGGATGGAAAAATAAACCTCAACACCCACGTATCTGAAGAGCAAAATTATTTAATATCTTGGAATTGTGTGATCGATTTTCATGATCAAAGAAACCAGTTTACGTTTAGAACAAGAGCTTTCCAGTGATATATTTTTCAAAATTATACGACTATTACATCAAACGTTAGTGCTGGAGAAGACGCGGATTTTATCTTTTTGCCGCCGATTTGTATAAAAACCCTGGACGTGCCAGGAGGAGCATGCAGTTTGCAACAGACCTCGTACGGAGGTGCTGCATCACAGCTAATGAAGTACCAGTCAGCCCAGGGGGCGTGACGTTGGAGCATCACCATAGGCAGTCTTTACCAGACCGTGAGAGGTCGTGATACGCTGTATCACCAACGAGCACCCCGTATGGGAGTGGCCGAGCAGTATCGTCATTAGTATCGCCGTGTGGAGACACATTAGAATCCTAGTATAGGAATAATATCGGCAAGCTTCAGACTTTATCGTTAAAGTTCATTAGTACAGTCAATGTTTAGGCTGTGGACTTGAAGAAAAAACAGGCGATAGGTACTCGAATAATAGTTCAGTTAAAGAACCGACGCATCATAAGGTTTCGAAGTACCCAAGGAAAGTGAAATATATACAGTTCTATCGACGTTAAGGAACCCGATCAGGGTAGAACGAAATAAGTAACGCATAGTGTTCCGGAAAGGTAGGGACTAGAGCGCAGGACGATAAAAATTAGGAATTGTAGTTCCAGGCTTTGTCTAGGTAGACAAATGAACAGTAAATATTGGGAAAAATTCCAATAAGCTACGAATTAAAGTAACAGCAAGTAATGTAAGGAAATTACTAGGTCACCGATAAACTATTCGAGCGGCCATAATAGTAATACACCAATGCCAGACTTTATTTAGACGAACAAGTTAGCGTCTAGCAAGAAACGACATCGTGCAGTAAAGTTATAGAAGCCGATAGTCAAACCCCGGATTTGAAGATCAGCCGTTCCAGTGAGGTGTAGTTCGATCGAGACTTTCCATCATCTCGTCAGATTTGGGAGCCGACGTTCTGTAAGTGTCACCCTTGGAAACGGGAAAAGAAAAGAAATCACGTGTGTAAGGCGAATAATTAACGCCCAAGTGATAAAATTGTTATGTAATATAAATATAGTGAAATTTTTTTGAGTGTAATATTTTTAGGGAATTGTATTGTGTTAAGTGAAATGAATACAAAATGTTATTCAGTATATTCCAAGTGATTAAGGTAAATATTTTATGTGCTGTTAAAGAAGTGTCATTGAGTGTAAGTGTAACCATGGAAATGGCTTAAAAAGCAGTGAGTGGGCAAAAATGTTCCATCGCTGGAGGATTCGATCGCTGACCGTACAGTCATGTGAGTATTTCATTATGATATGTGTTTGGAAAAATTTGCGTATAATCCTCGTGAGAGAGAGAATAGGGATGTTGAATTACAGGTAAAAGAATGATAGCGCGATCTGAACGATTAGTTTGAGATAAATATAATAAATATGTGAAATGTAAATGAATCCCTAGGGGAATGTATTCAGTAAATATCAGTGTAATTGATAAATGATATAAATATGAGAAAGTAAGCGTAATAATAATAATAATAATAATAAGTACATAAATGAATGTAGATTATGATGAATTTTATATGAAAAGTAGTAGCTTCCGAGCTTCTTTAGATGAATTAATACATGTTATGAACACATGTTCTAATGGTAAAAATGATTATTGTCAAGGGAGAAGAGTAATATATTTGTAGATGTAGATCAAACGTTGATTTTGAATTTATTTAGTTCTCTGAAGGCAACTTGGCTAATTAATGTATAAGCGCCATGTAGCGCATCGAAGTAATTTGTCGCGCTAGGAATGCGTTGAAATGCTCGGTAAAACTAATTATGAGGGACAGTTGGTCGTGGTAACTGAATTGTGATAAGTCCTCAAAGTTGTGATAAGTGATCACGAGGCATTGTGTGTTGTATATTAAAAAGGGTGCTATTTATGTTTTATTATGAGCGCTGGTATAAGGCGAGGCCTGCCCGAAGTCGCTAATGTTATAAGTCCTCCAAATTGGGATACTGTTCCCGAGGCATTTGAAAGGATCGAACTCAGAGTCGTCCGCGTTGAAGCCCCTTAAATATTGGTTGTATTATTGAAATTTTCTTACCCGCCAATGAGGACACTTCATAATTATTATATACCGAAGCTGAGAGAATAGGTCTGTTGAGCCTAAAGATGTTGTTTTAAGAATGTGTATTGGAAGCCTTGTCATTCAGAGAATTGCATTTGAAACAGCTGTATGAAAAGCTGATGGTAGCCAGTCCCTTGTAGAAGCGAGACTGTGAACTCTCTTCTCTCCCTGCAATAAATCACGCTAAGTAGTTAAGACTAGACCCTCACCCTCTGGTATTGCGGTAGGTCGGGGAACAGACCGTCTGAGTCATAATACACAACAGTGTTTAAAGATTGTTTGAACGACCCGGTCTTTGAACCGAGGTCCCTTATATAAATTATTATCGCTTGCAGAGTTCAGACCGTTTCTTTCTTATAATATAATGGTCTTTTAAGACAAATAATGATAAATCCCTAACTTTATTATTATATGATTCAGTGATTCACGAGTTCTATTGAAGACATTAGATTCCGGGAGTAATCTTAAGTTTGACTTGTTCAGTAGTCTTCTGTAGCTCGGGAGTACGCAAATTTTTCCCAATCACGGTAGTGAGTTGTTGACTTGAGAGAGAGGGATGGCAACATATGAGCATTGTGAAAGCCCAAAATTAAGTGATGATTAACCATACTTTGGTAATTTTGATATTTATGAGTAAACAAGATATACTCATGTAAATAGTAATTGATGTGTATTAAATTGATAACACAGTGTATGTAAACATCACCGAGCCGTTTGGAGCTCTTTATTTTGAAGAATTTAAAAGGACACCATATGGAAGTGAAACTTAGTAGAAATGTGTTGGTTTTTGGAAAGCCAGTCATTATGAGTTGTTATTGTTTAATATGAATTCCTTGTTCAACTTGGGACAAGTGTGAAGTGGAGTGTCAGTATTTTTATTTGTTTAATTTTTGTAGCGCCATATATTTGGATAATTATATGTTTTAAATAGTAGGAGTTGATTTTTGTTTATTTTTTGGGAGTGTATCCTCTGCTTAATCCAAAGTGTGTAGGTCACAGAGTGGGAGAACAAACCATGGACCCCGATACTCCCGATTGAGCACTGCTGGCAAACTGTGATTTGCATTTTTCATTGTTGAATGGGCACAATATGTATAAAAGAACATTTCGTATGTGAAGTGTTTTTTGATAAGTATAACAGAAACATTCTTATACAGTTTCTTTTGATTCCTGGAAATTGTGGCTTTCAACAGTTATTCCCTTTTTCCAGTCAGTGGTGGAATTATTCGACCAACCTATTAATCGATTAAACGGCCAATCGAAGAATCAATGAAACGCACAATCAATTAATGGTTATTTTTAGCAATTAATCGAATTATCTGCTTCGATAGATCGATTATTCGTGGTATTTTTTTTAGTGCCGGGAGTGTCTGAGGACTTGCTCGGCTCGCCAGAGTTTGTAGCTGCTTCTGTGTGGACACCCATGAGGTGAGCTACAAGTATCGTCGCGTTTGGAGTGTTGTCTGGGGAGGAAAGTGTGAATTGTAAGGACGAGAAATTGGAAGATAGCGGCTGTGGCCTATAGTTCGGGAACAACCCCGGCATTTGCCTGGAAGGAAGATGGGAAACCATAGACACCTATCTTCAAGGTTGCCGGTGAGGGATTCGAACCTCCTCGCCGCTGATGTGAGCGACTGCCTTCAGCCACGCCGTAACGACTACGGCTAACTCATCCGGTATTCGTTAAATGAAATTAATCGATTGAAAGTACCAGCCCTATAGTAGAGCCATCCTTACTTCCGACTTGAAGTTTCAGTGCTATGCTAGAGCTATCTAGCGGTCAGAAATGAAATCACTTTAACTAGCCAATCACAGGCAACCATTCAAATCGATATATCTCGAAAAATCGAATGTCGTTCACTATATCGCGACATCGTGAACGAAATTCGATTTGTCGTGAACCATCAATTTGAATGGCTCAGAACAAAGCGCTTCGCACGATATCAGGCGCCCCTTGGTACGTGCGAAACGCTCAGCTACATACTGAATATAGGCTTTCCCTTCTCAAATCGAGAATTATGAAGCAGGCAGGCTGCCTCTACAAACTAAGTGCTACCAACACCAACCCTCTAATTAAGAGGTTGGGTGATTACCGAGCCGATCTCGAAGCCTGGTTCGAGAAATGGAGAATTAAAATTAATGTTGATAAATGTTCTGCCACTCTTTTTAGTAAGAAACATAAATTCACAGACGTCCAGGATCTCGCCTTTTTCGGCGAAGTAATTATATGGCAGACAGCTACTAAGTATCAGGGAACCACGCTAGACTGCGTCCTCACCTTTGCTAAGGAAGTTAAACAGCGCGCCAACAGTGCAAAGGGCGTTCTAGCGCAACTCTGGCCTCTCATTAAGGCCAGAAGTTCACTCGATGACTTCAGCAAACTCCTGGCTTACCGTACTCTTGTACGTCCAGTTATGGAATATGCTTGTCCAGTGTGGGGCTACACAGCACCCTCACATATCAATAAACTGCAGGTTATTCAAAATAAAGCCTTGCGCTTGATATCAGGTGCTCCCTGGTACGTGCGTAACGCTCAACTGCACGCTGAATACCAACTCCCGGTCATCAGCACCCGTATCAGACAGCAGGCAGCCACACTCTACAGAACAAAATCCCGTAACTCCAACCCTCTAGTGAACAGGTTGGGTGATAACCAAGCCACCGGGTGCCGACACAAACGGCCCCGTATTCTCATTGAATAAAACTTCATAGCTTCTATAGCTCTAAACTACTTTTTACCCTTCTAAACTCTAGCTCAATTGAGCTCCTTCTTTTACTTTATTTCCAAACTTTAAATTTAAGTATTTCAAGGTGCTTAGAGCACCAGGTAACATCCTGACCAATTATGACACAAGGTAATCACCCAACACCCCTATTCCAGTTCTGTTAGGTCCATACTGTGTAATAGATATAGTCTAGCTCTAAAGGCCCCTCAGGCTGACAGGCTATAACAAACGCGCGCGTAGTCGGCTTCGCCGACTCCGCGTCGCTGGGTACCAGACCAGAGCCACAGGGTCCCGCTATAAGCGGCCCAGAATCCTTATAGAATAAATTTCACTTCCATATAGCTACTACAGCTCTTTGACTTACGAGTCCCTCTCTATTTTCAACCTGCTTCTCTTAGCAAATTAACGTTTCACCCTCACCTTTTGTATTTCACTGTGCCCCGTGCACTAGGTCACATTCTGGCCAATAATGACACTTCGGTAATTACCACCATTCCCTCAAACAAATAGCCTACAGTAAGATCACAACCGCATTTGGTATAGCTTTTAAGGCCCTCGGGCTGACAGGCTAAAATTCACAGGCATCTGGCTTTACGTCGCCGGGTTCGGATCGGATCGGATGCTTGTGATTGCCTAGTTAAAGTGATTTACTTCTGACGCTAGATAGCTGTAGCGTAGCACTGAAACTTCAAGTCGGAAGTAAGGATGGTTCTACTATAGTTTTTCTCTACGACCCCACCTTCCCCTAGGCTAAATTATTCTGGAAACACTACTGGCTGCTGGTTATTTGAATGACGCCCTTGTGGAAAATGTCAGGCACACTGTGGTGAAGTTCTAGTTGCTCCATCATTTCTGCAAGTGCGGATGTTTCCCTTAAGTTAAAGATCAGTTTCCAGGAAACCCGAGCGCCGCGCCGTGTGGGTTGTGCGGAGGAGACCAGAACAGCGTCCAAGTGCTGAAATACCGGGCTTCTGAGTTGTTGCTTCATTTAAAGGGGCATTGTGACAACGTGACCATGTAGCTCCGCATACTTGGCTGAGCGTTGAAGCTGATTGACAGCCTCTGTCATTATGGTGGCTGTAGAGCTGGGTAAGAGGTAGCCGTGACCCTTATATGTTACGTACTATCCCGGAAGTTTATTTATTTATTTATTTATTTATTTAGCGTATGCCTTTTAGTGCCGGGAGTGTCCGAGGACATGTTCGACTCGCCAGAGGCTGTAGCTGCTTCAAGCGAACACCCATGGGATGAGCTACAAGTTCCGTTCAATTTCAAGTAGTTCCAACTTTCACTACCAGATGTCACTGTCACCTAGTGGTAAACGTTGGTACTTTGATAGAGCGTTTCAACGAAATCTAACCTACAAATTTAGCTTCACACAAATTTTGTTAGTGGAAGGATCTTTTACATGCCATTTATCTATGACATGGGACCGCCGGCTTTATTTCCCCTGCGAAGGAAGACATACTGAAGGATCTTAACCCTCTTAAAAATCCGATGACTTCGACCGGGTTTGAACCGACGATCTTGGGCACAGCAGTTCAGCATGCTACCAACTACGCCACCAAAGTAGAAGTGGGAAGCCGCTTCCAGGATGACTGAGTTGGGAATCGAACCCACTACTTCTCAGTTCTGCCTCATGAGGCTGAGTCTACCTAGTTTCAGCCCTCAGACAGGAATTAAATTTCTAGGCAGAGTCGGGATTCGATCCCAAAACACAGGTGTAACAACCAAGAATGCTAGCCACTACAAGGTAGTCGATACTCTGAGATATTTTAATATTACTACATACAGCGGAGAGGCTGCGTGTGCGTAACGTGTACCGGGCTTAGAAACACGGCCTATCAGATATAATAATAATAATAATAATAATAATAATAATAATAATAATCCTTCGCATCGTGCATGAGAAAAATGGGAATGACTTAGTATTTAATTGTCTGTCTGTTAGGTTGTTAGCCCGAAGGCTGGTTGGATCCTCAAAAAGTACCGCCGTTAGGTTATGTGGGTAGATACCCGGAAAAACCCAAGTGAGCGCTATATTGAAGCGTACTAGGCAAGATGAGGAGTAAGGTAATTTGTCATTGCTTTCCTCACCGAGTCAGAACAGCAGTACTAACCCTATGAGTAGAACCTTTCACAACATCTACAGGCATTGACAGTGCCCTGAATGTCATTACTAAGCACCACCCATACCTCAGTAGCTTCCATATAATCACAGCCATGAGTGAGATTGAGACATCGGTGGAAAGCCACATTTTACTCTAGCTTGTGCCAACAGACGTAGATGTACTGCATTCATCAAGAGATGGCAAACAGGCCAAGCATTGAATTAAAACCATCTGAAACAAACGGTCAATCAATATCCTTCAACGCAACGCTGAATCATTACTCCAGTCTTAAGTTATCCATACGGAGGTCCTGTGCGCTTCCGAATGCCTCATGAACATGATGAAAAAAAAAAGGCTTCGTCGAAGAACTGGAGGGCAAAGAAAGGACAATTTTGAGAAATATCTAGGGTCCCGTCAAAGAAAATGGGGAATATAGAAGACGGCATAACGAAGAACTGTTGACTCAACTCATGTGGAGAAGATAACTGATACCATACATCCTTACTGAGTTTTGTTGAAATCGCTTCGGCCATTTAGATTTTATTAGGGGAACACACACATACGCACACACAAAAAAAGATGATCTCATTTGCCTATTTTTTCATAAATGAAAATAGGCTAAAATACAAGTAATATACACACCCTTGTAAACGTTCAAGAATAGAACGGGGGGGGGGGGGGGGGGGGGGGCGGAGCAAGATGCATTGACCCACTGAAAAGTTATTATGTTTTTTAGACGGCTCGTGGCCAGCAGAGTCCACGCGACTGCTGTTTCACTCCGCGCATGTTAATTGCTGCTTGAGGCGAACAATTAGCTCAAGTACGGTAATGGGCAGGTCATCGACCTTACAACACTTGCTCCTTGAGACTCAACTGTTGATACTTCATTTTAAAGGACATAGAGGATATTACGTAAAATACATGCCATTTCAACTGTTGAGTAAAGCTTGAAAGTGAAGCTGCAATTGGGATTCGATTCTTTAACAGCCGTAGATGTAGGCGATTTTTCTGCAAGACTCAATGGCAACGAGAAAATACTGGTCCTGGTGTCAACGAGCCCGAATGTCCTGCTTTCCGGTCGGTGCATTATCCTCAGACTCGCCACTACCACTCACATGTTTCAAGTCTTAGAAAGAGTAACTCGGGTTCGAATCCTGAATGTCGTCTCGTCTTTAAATGGCACCTAATAATTTATTATGTTCTCTGTCCGGGTCCGTGGCTAAATGGTTAGCGCGCTGGGCTTTGGCTCTAAGTAGCTCGGGGATTTTAATCTCCTGGGGTTAACTCCAGTGGCTCGGTGACTGGGTGTATGAGACGTCTTCTTCATCACTTCAACCTCATTACGGCATGCAAGTCGTCTACGGGCGTCAACTAGAAAGACCAGCACCCCGGATGCCACATAATCATTCATTCATTATGTTCTCTCAAGTCATTACTATAATTCTTTAAAAAAAATCCTCTCGGCACGCCGGAAGGCGGAGGTAGATTTCACCGGGCAAACTAGGGGATAGGCTATAATAGGCAAAATATGCAGGTATTCGTAGGAGGATGAGACCTCATTTATTGCGAGAAAGTATTTTACAATTGGAGGTTAGTTAACATTTTGTCGTCTTTCTATGCATATTTTTAACATTTTACTGTCTTATGGGGATGGTAACCTTCTTGTCATTTGGGGTTCATTTTTAGCCTATTTTCAATTTTCAAAAAATAGGCTTATGAGATCACCTTTTGTCCGTGTGTGTGTGCGTGTGTGTGTGTGTGTGTGAATCGTGTGTGTGTCCCCCCCCTAATAAAATCTAAACGGCAGGAGCGATTTCAATGAAACTCGGAAAGTTTATAACACTATTCCCGGCGACCTCGACCGTGCCCTTCAAATTTTGTTACGACTCACCAATCCAACATGGCGGCTGTGCGAAATATTTCACCAGCATTCAATATCTCCGAAACTATTACCGATATTACCCTGACATTTTCTAATGTGATAGAGGGAACTACTATAAGTTCACTTATGTGACTTTTGAAAACCAGGTAACTACAAAACCAACATGGATGCCAAGCGAATTTGCGACTTTTAAATAGACGTTTCTAGCGATTTTACCAACCAAACGCAATGAAACTTGGTACAGTATATGTTTATATACATTTTAATGCACCGACATCTAACTTCGTTCAAATGTTCACATAATCACAAGATGGCGGATGTGCGAAATATTTCACCGGCATTCTATATCTCTGAAACTATTAGCGGTATCTCCCTGAAATTTTGTACGAAGATAAAAGGCACTACTGGAAGTTCATATATAAGACTTTCAAAAACCGGTTAACTACAAACCGAACATGGCGGCCAAGCGAATTTTAAAATTTTAAATAGACCTTTCTCGCGATTTAATGTTCCAAGCGCACTGAAACCTGGTACAGGAAATATTTATACACATTGTAATCCACTGGTATCTAATTTAGTTCAATTGTTTACATAACCTCAAGATGGCGGCAGTGCGAATTTTAAAATTAAGTGTTTATTTCTTGTGATGTAGTCATGCGATCGAAGTGAAAGTTTGAATAATGAACCTACGCAATAATTTTCCTTTAATGGTACATGACTCTATGGCCTATACATTTAACAATCCAACAGGGCGACCATCCGAAATATTTAGACGATCCTGAATATCTACGAATCTATTTTAGCAATCAAACTGAATTTTTTAATGTTCATAGGGGCTATGAACTTAAGTTCACCTATAGGACTTTAAATAACCTGGTGATCACAAATCCAACATGGCGGTGGCGCGAATTATAAATATTCACATGGACGTTTCTCGCAATTTAACCATCCGCGTGCAGTGAAACTTGGTACAGTAAATCCTTAAACGAATTTTAATCCACTGGCATCTAATTTATTTCAATTGTTTCCGTAACCTCAAGATGGCAGGTGTGCAAAATTTTAAAATCTCCTTGTTTTTTCTTTTGTCCTAATTATGCGATTGAAGTTTGAATACTACACGTTCACAATAATCTGCATGTAACAGTACATAACTCTAGGACCTACATATATAAAATCCAACATGGCGACCATCCGAAATATTTAGTCGGTTCTCAATATCTACGAATCTATTACAGCAATCAAACAGAAATTGTGTATGTTGATAGTGGCAATTAACATAAGTAGGATATATGAAAATAGGCTGTATAGTTTCTCACGGAACTACTTGTTATACTTGTGATCACACTGTCCTTATGCAAGGTTTGGAACTAATGTGTAACTATCTAACAGTCTGTCACTTCTTCACGCAAAATTTTATCTCCCGCAGAGATGTTGGTTAGTTCCTCAGATTAGGGACTGCGACAAGGTGGTCATGTAACCCCGTGTACATTGGGTGTGTGTAGAATCTGTCTGATAAACGGTGTTATTTGTGATGACTGTATTTGTCTGTAATTCAGGTAAGGTCTGCAGACGGTCAATTTTAAGTAGTAGTACCTAATTTTGTACCAAATACTAACGTCAACGACACCTAGCTGTGAACTTGGCTGCTAGTTGCCACCGCAACCAGCAACTTGCAACGAACGTTGTAACTTCCCCTCCGAAGGAAAGCATGCTGACGGATTTTTAGCACTCTTAGAAAATCCGGCGACTTTGTCCGGCTTTGAACCAGCGACCTTAGGCATAGAAGTTCAGCATGCTACCAGTTAGCCGCTTCCCTAATAGTCAGATGGAACAAGAAGTTCCTTGACGAACTAAAGAGCCTACTTTTCTTAAAATTAAGATTCATGCCATAGATTAATCTACAGTATATGGAACTATCTAGAATAATGACGAAATTAAGTGGGTAATATCGAAATGTCTTAATTAGTTCGAAATAAGGTATACTAGGCATAATGTAGCCTAATAGAGCAATACAGTTGGCAGCTCTGGTGACTGAATATATTCTCACTTCCATCTCCTAAGGTACAGAATACAAAATGTGGTTGAAGTTCAAAGGACGTTACATGGATTTAGACATTGGATCTATTAGTACACGTAAACGCATGTTGGAAACAATGTCATGCGAGTGCTGGTCAGAAATAATCTGAAATATTATATCTTTTTGTACCAATTTTGGATGAAATCCATTTGTTGGTATAGAAGTTACATGTATTTAAAAATTGGTCCTATCAGCAGGCTTAGAATCATGTTGGTAGAAATGACGTATATAAGTTACTCCAAATTAATGTAAAATGTCAGGTAATTTACGTGTGCATAGTTTAAACCTGTCGGCTTGCATACTTTCAGATATATTGGTATTTAGATAAAATAATAGAGATAACATTTATTGACAGTTGGCAGCCCTGGTGGCTCTTAAGAATACACTCAGTCATACCTGTTTATGTACACATATTACATACAAAATTTGGTTGAAATCCAATTGATAGTGTAGAAGTTATATGCATTTAAATATTGGACTTATCAGAAGGCTTAAAAATATTTCGGCAACGCTGTCATGTATGGCCACCTGGAAATTAAACTGAAATAGTATTATTTACATGTGTGCCAATTTTATAATAGCTCCCATGTATACCTTCCAAGATATCCAACATGGAGCTCAAATTTCTAGTGCGTTTTTTTTAGCAGTTGGTAGCACTGGCATCTTTTTCAAATATGGGCCTGAGATATTCCGGTATACAACTTTACTCATACTAAATTTGGTTTCGATTGCTGCAGCCGTTTAGGAGTTGATAGGGGGGGGGGGGGCACACACACAGCCAGACAGACAGAAGGACAGACACATTTTCCCGGATCGATCTCATAAGTCTACTTTTTCCTCATTTTTAGCCTATTTTCAATTCTGAAAAAATAGGCTTATGAGATCACCTTTTGTCCGTGTGTGTGTGCGTGTGTGTGAGGTGTGTGTGTGTGTCCCCCTAATAAAATCTAAACGGCTGAAGCGATTTCAATGAAACTCAGTAAGTTCATAGCACTATTCCCGGCGACCTCGACCGTGCCCTTCAAATTTTGTTACTTCTCACCAATCCAGCATGGCGGCTGTGCGAAATATTTCACTAGCATTCAATATCTCAGAAACTATTACCGATATCGCCCTGAAATTGTGTACGGTGATAAAGGGCACTACTAGAAGTTCACCTATGAGACTTTCAAAATCCTGGTGACTACAAAACCAACATGGCGGTCAAGCGAAGTTGAGACTTTAAAATAGACTTTTCTCGCGATTTAACTATCCAAACGTAATGAAACTTGGTACAGCAAATGTTTATACACATTGTAATGCACTGGAGTCTAATTTAGTTCAATTGTTTACATAACCTCAAAATGGCGGCTGTGCGAAATATTTCACTGACGTTCTATATCTCCGAAACTGTCACAGATATCACCCTGCAATTTTGTACGGTGATAAAGGGTACTGATACAAGTTTACCTATGTATATTTCATAAACCTGTAAATTACAAAACGAACATGGCGACCAAGCGAATTTGAAATATTTTAATATACTTTTCTCGTGATTTAACTCTCTGAGCGCAGTGAAATGTGGTACAGTAAATGATTTTGCACATTGTAATGCACTGCCATCTAATTTAATTCAATTGTTTACATAACCTCAAGATGGCGGCTGTGCGAAATTTTAAAATTAAGTTGTTATTTCTTGTGTCGTAATCATGCGATCGAAGTGAAAGTTTGAATAATGAACCTAGGCAATAATTGTCCTTGAATGGTACATAACTCTATGGCCTATACATATAATAATCCTAAATGGCGAGCTTCCGAAATATTTAGACGGTTCTCAATATCTATGAATCTTTTACAGCAACCAAACTGATTTTTTTTAATGTTCATAGAGACTATGAACATATGTTCACCTATAGGACTTTCAGTAACCCGGTGAGCACAAATCCAACATGGCGGCGACGCGAAATATAAATATTTAAATGGACGTTTCTCGCGAATTAACTATCCGAGTGCCGTGAAACGTTGCACATTAAATGCTTATACAAATGTTGATCCACTGGCATCTAATTTATTTCAATTGTTTGCATAATCACAAGATGATTGCTGTGCGTAATTTTAAAATCTCGTTTTAACTTCTTGTGTTCTAATCATGCGATTGAAGTTTGAATACCACACGTACACAATAATCTTAATGTAATAGTACAAAAATAAAAATCCAACCTGGCGACCATCTGAAATATTTAGACGATTCTCAATATCTACGAATCTGTTACAGCAATTAAACTGAAATTTTGTATGTTGATAGAGGCAATTAACATGAGCAGGATATATGAAAATAGGCTGTATAGTTCTTCACGGAACTACTTGTTGAAAAGTGTGAAAAGTAGGCTAAAAATGAATGTGATCTCGTCAATGGCGTTGTCTTGGCAACCTCTGATAGATCATCCCCTATTCAATTTAAAAGCGTTGTTATAGTGACCTCTGATGGCACTTGGCATTTTTTTAAATTCCGAAATCATTTTTCACATCCCTTGGCGTAATGGTGGGTCATATCAAAAATTCTTTCAGACAAAAGTTTTAGGTAATTATTAGGGGAATATTTTCCATTTTGTACGGTTTTGATATTGTGCCAATTGAGAGAGATATGATTAATGTTTCCCGAAAAACCCACTTTTTTCCACCTCTTTGGTCAATGGTTGGTGCTATCAAAAAACTTATTTGACATAAATTTTTGGCACTTATCCGACACATATTATGAACTTCGAATGGATTCGATATTTCACGTATTAAGAGAGTTATAGCGAAATTTCACTTTTTCGAAAAAAAGCTCCCCATTTTCACCCCCTTCGACCGATTTTGACCATTAACGAACTCGACCGAGATTTTATAGGGATACATATTATGTAAAAAATTCTAAGTGATTGGTACAAAATTACGGCAGTTATCGTGTCCACAAGAAACTGATATATATATCTTTATATATATAATTCTTCGACACGTGTGTATGTGACTGAACTCCTCCTAAACGACTGGACCGATTTTGATGAAATTTGATATGCACATTAGGGTGGGTCCATGTATGGTTTAGATTCACAATCTGACTCGGTAGGTGGAATGAACACAATTTTAGAACCACAATTTACACACAATTTTAGAACCACAATATACAGTCAAAAACAGTCGTCATGGAAACCACTAGCCTTGGCCTTGGTGAAAGCTGATGTCTTTGGACAGTTTGTCTCTGCACGTTAGAGCCACCTGGTCACAACCTGTGCAACTACCGCCATAACATACACGCCCGTGGCGGAAAGTTGTGTTTTATACCAAAGGTGGCAGTGATGTCGAATTCTACTCTTTGTCCCTGCACGTTGGAGCGTTTCAAAGTAACGTATGCGTTCATATACCGTTCATCCCATTGCGATGATACTTGGGTGAGATGTTGAGTGTACTCCAGGGAAGGTGTTTGGCTTAGTAAATTATTTTACAATAGATAGCGCACGACTAGATTCAACAAATGAGCGACGACGCACGAAGCGTTTCCAAAAGGTCCCGTATGCGTTCAAATACCATTCGTCCGATTGCGATGAAACTTGAATGAGATGTTGTGTACACTCCAGGGGGAGGCTTCTGGATTAGTAAATCCATTTTACCTTAGGTAGCATACGAGTAGATTCAACAAATGAGCGACGACGCGCGAACGTTTAAACTAAGTCCTGTATGCGTTCATATACCATTCATCCGATTGCAATGAAACTATGGTGAGATGTACACTTACGTGAGGGTTTCTAACTTAGTAAATCCATTTCACACGAGGTTGCGCACGAGTACATTCAACAAATGAGCGACGACGCGCGAAGCGTTTCAATAAGGTCCCGTATGCGTTCAAATACCATTCGTCCGATTACGATGAAACTTTGGTGAATTGTTGTGTACATATCAGTAAAGGCTTCTTGCTTAGTAAATTCATTTTACAATAGGTAGCGCACGAGTAGATTCAACAAATGTGCGATGGCGCGAGAATCGTTTCAACGAAGTCCTGTAGGTGTTCATATACCATTTATCCGATTGCGATGAAACTTTGGTGAATTGTTGTGTACACTCTAGGAAAGGTTTCTGGCTTAGTAAATCCAGTTTTTAATAAGTAGCGCATGAGTAAATTCAACAAATGAGTGATGGCATGCGAATCGTTTAAAGAAAATCCCGTATGCGTTCATATGTCATTCATTCGATTCCGATGAAACATTGATGAGTTGTTGTGTACACGCCAGGGCAGGTGTTCAACTTGGTAAATCCATTTTACAATATTGGTAGCGCACGAGTAGATGTAACAAATGAGTGACGACGCGCGAAGCGTTCCAACAAAATCCCGTATGCGTTCATATACTATTCATCGATTGCGATGAAATTTTGATGAGTTGTTGTGTACACTTACGTGAAGCTTTCTAACTTAGTAAATCCATTTCACAGTAGGTAGAGCACGAGTAAATTCAACAAATGAGTGACTGCGCACGAATCATTTAAACAAAATCCCGTATGCGTTATATGCCATTTATCCGATTGCGATGAAACTTTGGAGAGTTGTTGTGCACGCTCTCACGAATGTTTCTAGATTAGTTAATTCATTTCACGATAGTTTAGAGGCAATTACCAGAAATTGAAAAATATTGTGTATCCAAAAGCACTTCAAGAAACAAAGTTACAACACTTTCCTTGATTGGCAGGACAACGTCTGCCGGGTCAGCTAGTATATATATATATATATAGATAGATAGATAGATACATATATACATAAATTATATATAAACTTTTGAACTGACGGTGGTTTTGGGGTCTGGGGGATGTGAAACGCGAAGATATGTCGAAATTTTCCGGAAGTCGAAACATGGTACCCATTGCAATAGTTAGCTTTCTAATGAAATCTACCTAAAAACTTCATCTCCATTCCCATGGTCAAATGATTAGCATGGTCCCGCGTTCAAATCTCGGACGGGGTGTGGGGTTTTATCATTTTAAATGATCTTGTCGGCTTCGTCGTTACGCTGAGGTCTGGCGTTACGTTACTGATCCGTTACTACGTTATTAACGGACCGATAATACGCTATGTTTTATATAGGGTGCCATCTGTGGGTTACCTTTTGAAGCGACTTCGCATCAATGTGAATGAAACGCACCCTCCGAGGAATTTAAGCTATGCATTTATGGAACTCGACCAGTATTATTGTAATGTCGAGAGGATCGCAATAACAATAAGAAGAACGGAAGGTCTGCCGACATGTCTGGATTTGATAAATGGTCCTTCAAAATGTTTCGTTTCCCGTGCTAAATTTTTCATAAAGCGTAAGAAGAGGTTGGTGAAGACACATGGGAATGGCTGATTGTATTCTCGGGCTATAAGAGAAATGTGTATGGCTATTATTTCCGAAAGGAGTATCTTCTGTGAACTTCTTGATCGTCTCCAGCAAAGCTAAGTGATATCTTATTTATCTTGGTGTTAGCAAGCCTCGGAGAAATGCATTTCTGAAGAAGAAATAGTCATGTCCTCCCTTCTTTCTGTGTTAATGTGTCCCTGATTCTTCGACCTTTTGGTTAGATTGGAGATTGTCCTGTTTTGGTTTATGGGTTATTTATTGTCCTCCTTTTTATATTACATAACGTAGAGATGAATCGTGTTGTTGTTTGGGATGTAATCTTATTTCTGGTTATTTGTCGTTGTGGTTTGTTTTGTTTTTCTTTGTGTTATATTTTAGTGGAGTTTTTCTTCTTATTCGTCAGGAAACGTGATAGATATGTATGGGCGGTATTTCTTAGTAACCTCTACCCCTTGTTTTCAGTATGGGATGATTCTTGGACCTTGAGGGGTTAGTAATGTTTGTGCTTTATTGTAATTTGAGCCTTGACGTAGGAGTGTGTGATGTTCACACATTGGCTGACCTCGTCAGTCTTAATAGTGAGAACACACACAATGTTTGTTTTGTTTTATTAAGTTAGTGTTTTACGCTATGTCTGTCATCTGTGCTGCCTTATGGATAACCCTCTGGGTTTTTCTTTCGTCCTTAAGGTCTGGGCAGACATTTCTTCGAAAGCGTATTTGTCTTCTGTTCGGTCAACCTGTGCTCCTTGGAATTTCCCTCTTTCTTTCGTTTCCCATAAGGAGTGGACGGACAGTAGAACCTGTATGTACCGAAAGGCTTCTCATATTATTATCACGTTTCTAGACACATATTTAAGGGTGGATTAATGTTTGTTTAAGTGGGAGCTTGACTGAAAGTTGAGGGTAGTTCTTGGGGTTTGTTTTGTAACTTTCAGTTGAGAAGCAACACGTATTCTCTCTTACGTTTATTAATGAGGTTTATCAGGTTTTCTTGCCGTTAGTGACGTGGATGTTTATGGCATGGACCCGGGCCTGTTATCTATGTTCATTTTACTTTTGGCAAGATGTCTGAATCTCATACTTCGTCCGGATAGAAGATTTATTCAGGTGGTTTATGAAGTCGGGTTATGTTTGATCGAGGGGTTGTTGTTGTTATTTATTCAAGGGTTACGTTTGTATCTTTATTTTATTATCTTGGAGTTTCTTGTTTTGTTGGTAACGTTCTGTAGTGGTGGATGTTTTGAACGATTTTCCTTTACTGCAGTTTTTTTGGGGTGTTTCCTTTGTTTTAATTTATTAAGGGGTTTATTTAGCTTGTACGACTTCATATGCTAGTTAGAATATTTCTTCTGGTTACTTTGTAATCAGCCTTTGGTGGGACGAAAGTATTATTTCGTATTTATTAATTATAGCTTTCCCTTTGTTTTCATTTGTCATTTGATGCGATCTCCAATCTAACCAGTGTTAGGCTTCTCTGTTCGTTGTTATATCTTTATTGTGTTTTTAATATTTATATTATTGCTTCGTTTTGTTAACCTTGTATATTTTATTACAGTCCCATCACCGATCATTTACCATTTCATGCGCTTCTCACGTCCCTCGTTTACCTTGTTTTGTTATTAAATTTTGTTTACAACCTTTACTCGAGATGTGTGGTTTTTAGTAGTTGTATCTCCATCAGTTTCAAAATGTGAAAAAAGTACACAACTGGGTTATTACATCCACGGCCGGTCCTTTACCGCGCATGCGAGAAACTTGTTTGGCTTCTCTGTCTGACCATCGACTGCGTGCGTGGGGTGCGTTTGTCTCAGTTACGGTGACGGGACGAAATGTACCGAGAATGCATTGAAGTGTGTGACGTCATAGTACGATGTAGCAGCCGAGTACCAAAAAGACAGTTCGAGAACAGAGTTTCAAGAAGGCAGTGTGAGAACAATCAAGTAGGCAGTGAAGAAACAAAATAGAATCTTGAAACATTGTTCTCGCACTGCCTTCTTGGTACTCGGCTGCTAGCATTTAATAGTACATTATGCAACGAGCCTATAATGGCAATAATTAAGACACGAGTATTTTTATAAAACGAGCGTATGCGAGTTTTATAATTTCCATACGAGTGTCTTAATTACCATTATAGGCGAATTGCATACGACTGTTTATGTTCGACGATAATTATTATAACTATTTTATGTTCGAAGATAAATATTCATTAATATCTGTCGAGATTTCGCCAGTTTTATGTACTGAACAGAGCGCATGGGACGCAGAGAATGCCATGTATTTGACCATGGCCTTCTCGATCACCCCTCTATGACACTAGACAAAGCAGTGAAATTCATATTATAAGGCCTTGGAACTCAGCGCGGGTGCGATGCTAACCTCATCTAATTGGTCAAACAACTGTTTCTTGAGCTGTGATTGGTGGGAGAAACTGTTTCATAATGAAAAATAGTGTTATAGTGACCATCATTATGATTCAGTTTTCTGACCCATAATAGTCAGGGTCGAACATAAAATGATGACTATCCGTGTCTTTTTAATTCCTCTGTTGACGTTTTCTTCATCATTTCATCACCTTCAAACGCGCACTCCGCCCAAGGGAGGAATTTCAAAAGATTTGTACCAGGCCTCCCAGGAATTCACAACGTTATTATTATTATTATTTTCATTATCACTGCTGAGTTTCATTCCAACAAATTCGTCTTTGAATAACAAGTGTACAGAAATAAGTAACCTCCACATCGTTTCAATCTCCAACGGGAGGTTTGGTGACAGGTAGAACGTAAAACCTAAGTTAATTCTCACGTGAAATCTGCGACAGCATGCGCCAGCTGATGTAGCGGAGAGCCTGGCTATATACCAGACAGCGGCTCAAAGTGGTGTCCCGAACTACGTCACTCCAAAAGACGAGAGTGTCTCTCTCTCCCTATCTATAAGGGACGTTAAACCCATATTATTATTATTATTATTATTATTTATTTATTTATTTATTTAGTATGTTTCGACCCATACAGGATCACATAAAGCAAGTTATGATCTGTTGCTGTTATTTTTCTTGTTCTTCCAGAATTCTTTCATCATGTCGCTATGTTTAGCTCGACGTTCGTCAGTCCATTTTCCCCTAGGTCTGCTGGGCTTAACTTCTGATGCAGCTTCCCAAGTGTAGATCTTATGTCTGAAAGTTTTGCGGTCTTCGATATCTGTGGGTGTGATGTTGGCGTTATTGAGATCAGTTTGGACTTGTTTAATCCAAACCGTTGTCGTCTTTAATTTTTGTGACTACATCAATATTTTCTTTGTTAATCGGTTGTCATCTAGCCTCATAATGTGTCCATAAAATTTCAAGTGTCGTTTACGGAAATCGGTTTCAATATTTGAATATTTTTCTGTGATCTTGTGCGATTGTAAACGATATCCTTCATCTGTAAGTCTTGGGCCAAGAATTTTTCGGATGATTTTCCTTTCAGCTTTCTTGATGTTTTCAAGATCCCCTTTATAATTGAGGTTTAAGGTCTCACTGGCGTAGAGTGTTTCGGGTTTGATGATCGTCGCGTAATGTCGAATTTTAGTGTTAATGCTCATGCATTTTTTGTTGTAGATGTTTGCGTTTTTCCCATATGCTTTCCGCATTTTGAGTTCACTTGTTCTTTGTGCTATTCTTACTGTGCCTGTAGGTTCAATAATTTCACCTAAGTATTTGAATTGATTAACCTTGTTGATTGAACCGTATTTTGTTACCAAAGTTTGGGTTTCAATGTGTTTTGTAGCCATGAATTCAGTTTTTGAGAAGGAGATTTGCAACCCTACTTTCCCAGCACATTCTTTGAGGAATTCAATCTGGTGAATTGCCGTTCGTTCATCTCCGGAGAGGATTGCCAAATCATCAGCAAAAGCTAAGCATGTAACATTGATATTATCCTTCTGTCTTCCTAACACGACAGGTTTCCATATGTTGCGACTTTTTAATTCTTTTTCCCATTCTTTGATGACCTTATCGAGAACGACGTTGAACAGAATGGAGAAAGTACATCACCCTGCCGAACACCAGTTTAAATGGGAAAAGGTTGGGAGATCTCTCCAATGAATTTGACCTTGGAAATTGTGTCGGTTAAGGTTTGTTGGATGAGTCGTCTCGTCTTCGGATCGAGATGGTTTTCTTCGAGTACATTAAAAAGAGATTTTCGATCAATGGAGTCATAAGCCTTCTGAAAGTCGACAAATGTACAGATGGTTGGGAGATTTCGTGTGGCTCGAAGTTTCAAGGTGGATTTCAGATTGAATATTTGTTCGATGGCTGATCTGTTTGGTCTGAAGCCAGCCTGATATTCACCGATGAGTGGCTCGAGTTGTTCTTGCGTGCGTTGTAAAAGACAGGCGGAGAGGATTTTATAAGCGATGGGTAAGAGGGAATTTCCGCTGTAGTTATTTACATCAGATTTGTCTCCTTTCTTGTGGAGTGAGTGGATGAGTGCGCATTTCCATTCGTCCGGTAGTTTTTCACTTCGCCAAATGTCCTGAATGATCTGTGTAATTCGTGATCCTAGATTTTTCAATAGTTCTGCGATGACTCCGTATTCTGCTGATGTCTTTCCGTTCTTGAGTTTTTTGATGTGGTGATGGATTTCTTCTTGCGTTGGTGGTTTGGCGTTGTCCCCTTGTCCACCTTCCTTCTACCCCTTTGGAGCTCTTCTGTTGGGACATGTCATCTGGAGGTGATTTTGGCTGTGGAAGCGACACGGACCTCTAAATAAGGTAAGTTGGCCCATCCACGTTGGCCAGCACGGTGCCAATTATAAAAACTGTATAGTTAGTAACCTACCTGAATTATATAAGAAAATGTGTGTATTTAGAAGTAAAAATCATCAGCTACATACCAATTTGCTGAACAAAGTTGCTTTAAGTAATGAAGACAACAAACGATTCATTATACCCAACACATTTGATACTCTTGCTTGGGGAAACAGTCGCATTGACGACTATTACTTAACTTAAGTCTAATGATCACTATATTGTAATATTTGTAGTGTGTTTTATATTGTATTTGGCTTCGGGTCGTATGTGTTCTGGGACTGTGTGTATAAATCGCTCAGGTGGTTCAGGACAATTGAGGAGGCAGAAAATAACGTGCTAGTTCTTCACAGTTTCCTTGGTTAGTGAGTGCGAGACTTCCGTCTTGTTTCTTGAAAGTCAAATTTTGCGGTGTGTAACCTTTAATTCTGTTCCCGAAGGTTTTATAAAAATCTCGACTGTTGTGATTCCTGAAGTCATTCGATTGACTGAAGTTGCTTAGTTATAAAATTACGTTTAGTTGTCCTGATAATTTTGGTTGCCTGTTTGTGGACGCCGAGAAAGTGTTGTAAAGTTTCTAGAGATTTGTGGCTATTGTATTTTTTGAATGCGATTCGGCGATCAATAATGACTTGATCACAGTTGGAATCCCACCAGGGGTGTTAAGCTTTCTTTTTAGTGGAATCAGTTCTTTGGCTTTTCTGATAATTTTGCTGCAGAAGTCCGTGCAATTGTTCACTGGTTCTTTATCCCATTCTTCTGCGATTTTTGTTTCTTGAATTTTGGATGTGTCAAATTTTGGGATGTAATATATTTTTTTATGAATCCTCTTAGGTGAAAATTTTATTTTGATTCTTGTGAGATAATGATCTGAATCAATGTTTGCCCCTCGTCGGACTTGAACGTCATGGATCGTTCTATAGTGTGCATGGGAGATGGCAATATGATCAATTTGGTATTCACCGAGATGTTGAATGGGAGATCGCCAAGTTTTCTGTTTGTGTACAGGTTTCCTGAAATGCGTAGACATAACTTTGAGATTGAATTGATGACAAATGTCTACCAATCGTGTGCCATTGCTGTTTGTATTTTGGTGTACAGAATTTTTGCCATTGATTTTTCGATAGATTTTTTCTTTGCCAAGTTGGACATTGAAATCTCCCATCAGGATTTTCACGTCATCTTGATGAATGTTACTCATAATTTTTCCAGTTTTTTCCAAAATATTTCAACATTTTCAGGATTTTTCTTGTTGTCGATGTTAGTAGGTGCATGAGCATTGACAAGAGTGTATTTCTTGTTGGCGCTCTGGATGCGCATGGTCATAATTCGATCATTATCGGGTGTGACTTCTTTGACAGAATTAATGATGGATCTGTGGACAAGAAAAGCCATTCCGAGGATTGGTGCACCTTTCGCGACTCTCTGTAATGTTTTGCTCTTGAAAATGCGGTAATTTACATAGTCCATAGTTTCGTTGTCAGTCATTCTAGTTTCTTGAAGAGCGAGAATGAGAATTTTTTGTCTGTCGATTTCTTGCGTGAGATTGTATAATTTTCCAATTTGAATTAGGGTATTAATGTTTAGTGTTCCAATGAATGTTTTCTGTTTGTAGGGAAGGTGACCAGAGATCTCCGACTCTCTCTGCTGCGCTTGCCTGGACTCCCCAGAATCCGAAAGTCCAGTTGCCGATTGTGGACGGGTGGATTGGGTACCACCTGGTGTAGGATCGTGATTGCTTGCACAGTTCATGTTTGCTTCTACTTGATTTGTTTGGCCTGGTGAGTGCCAGGACCATTATTATTATTATTATTATTATTATTATTATTTCTTTCTTTCTTTCTTTCTTTCTTTCTTTCTTTCATTCTTACCTTCTCTCTTTCTTTCTTTCTTTCTTTCTTTCTTACCTTCTTTCTTTCTTTCTCACTTTCTATCTTTCTTTCTTTCTTTCATTCTTTCTTTATTTCTTTCTTTCTTTCTTTCTTTCTTTCTTTCTTTCATTCTTACCTTCTTTCTTTCTTTCTTTCTTTCTTTCTTTCTCTCTTTCTTTCTTTCTTTCTTTCATTCTTACCTTCTTTCTTTCTTTCTTTCTTTCTTTCTTTCTTTCTTTCTTTCATTCTTACCTTCTTTCTTTCTCTCATTCTTTCTTTCTTTCTTTCTTTCTTTCTTTCTTTCATTCTTACCTTCTTTCTTTCTCTCTTTCTTTCTTTCTTTCTTTCTTTCATTCTTACCTTCTTTCTTTCCTTCTTTCTTTCTCTCTTTCTTTCTTTCTTTCTTTCTTTCTTTCTTTCTTTCTTTCTTTCATTCTTACCTTCTTTCTTTCTTTCTCTCTTTCTTTCTTTCTTTCATTCTTACCTTCTTTCTTTCTTTCTTTCTTTCTTTCATTCTTACCTTCTTTCTTTCTTTCATTCTTTCTTTCTTTCTTTCTTTCTTTCATTCTTACTTTCTTTCTTTCTTTCTTTCTTTCTCTCTTTCCTACTTTCTTTCTCTCTTTTCTTGTTTCTTTCTCTCTTTTCTTCTTTCTTTCTTTCTTTCTTTCTTTCTCTCTGTCCTTCTTTCTTTCTCTCTTTTCTTCTTTCTTTCTTTTTCACACACATTGCAACAATCATCGCATACAATAATACAGTTTATCAGACAAGTCAACACACACTCAACTCAACAGGGCGGATGATCAGGATGTACCAAGCCCTTCAAATGAATTAACAACAACAATTCTGAAGTAACTTCTCCTGGCCTCTAGCCTACTCTCCAGCACATATGGTAGAGTTTCAAACTTACTACAGTGACCGCAGTAGCCTGAGCTGTTGGAGCGTGCCAGTCGAGTTTCCATATTTTAGTATACACAGATAATAATGTACAGGCCTACAGTCTTTTAAACAGAATATCTCTTCAGTTAAAGCAGATAGAAGTACCAATTTTGTGCGTAATAATTCAGAAGGCTGTGAGCTACAGTTATCGTTTGAACAACGGAAGAGGGTACTAAAGTGTCACTGGAACACTGACGGTTCGAGGGTATTGGGGATTGGAATTTGGAACACCATCACCAACACGGTTAACACAAAATTCCGGGATAAGTTTGAAGTCGATAGAATGGTGCAAGATGTGAAGATGGGACGTAGTGAAAGAAGGAGAAGGTCAATGGACAACGCAAGTGATCACACAATCCCCGAACAAGTCTCTGAGGAAATACGCTCATGAGACTGCAAAACCAGCGTTCACAGAATATTGTGGACACAGAAATGGAAGCATTACCACATTTGAAGGCCTTATTTGAATAGTGGTGCACCTCCTATTTAGTTCCTGTTTATATACAGTGCCTTCCATATAAATGACTGGCGAAATTATGCATTGTGGTGCACTCCCTTTGCAGAATAACATTAGCTGGATGTGTACCATTATTGAAATAAGAGAAAACTAACTTGTATGAACATGAATAAGAGGATAACTCCCTTCATTTTAAAAGAGGAGTTATACCACTATTAAAATGAGGCCTTCATTTATCACCTTAAGTTACACGTTACGGTATTTGACACCAAAATATATATATTTCTATCTGTTTTCATTAAAGAAATAAATTGTTTTAATGAGTGTATGTGTTACGGCAAATGTGATTTATTGGGTGTTTATGAATAATTTCTGGTTAATCGCCCCTAAATTTGGAAAATTGTGATATATTATCGAATATTTATCAAGTTAATCGGCGCTGAGAAATTCGAAAGAAAGATCCTTCGTAAGGTAATGGGTCCAAAGATTGTGGACGGCCAGTAAAGGTTGCGAGGGAGGGAATAACTCTACCAGGGCAATGGAAGGCTGATGGAATTAATGAGACTCATATTGTATGGGCATTTATTTCGAATAGATGAGAAGATTTTTAGCCTATTTTCATTTTATGAAAAAAAAAAAGGCTTATGAGATCACCTTTTGTCCGTGTCTCTGTGTGTGTGTGTGTGTGTGTGTGTCCCTAATAACTTCTAAACGGCTGGAGCAATTACAATGAAACTCGGTAAGATCATCTGGCCGACCCCGACCGTGCCCTTCAAATTTTATTGTGTCTCACCAATCCAACATGGCGGCTGTGCGAAATATTTCACAAGCATTCAGTATCTCCGAAACTATTACCGATATCGCCCTGAAATTATGTAGGGTGATAAAGGGCACTACTAGAAGTTCACCTATGAGACTTTCAAAAACCTGGTGACTACAAAACCAACATGGCGGCCAAGTGAAGTTGAGATTTTTAAATAGACTTTTCTCGCGATTTAACTATCCAAACGTAATGAAACTTGGTACAGCAAATGTTTATACACATTGTAAAGCACTGGAGTCTAATTTAGTTTCATTGTTTGCATAATCACAAGATGGCAGCTGTGCGAAATTTTAAAATCTCGTTTTTACTTCTTGTGTTCTAATCATGCGATGACGTTTGAATACCACACGTACACAATAATCTTAATGTAATAGTACAAAAATAAAGTTCCAACCTGGCAACCATCTGAAATATTTAGTCGGTTCTCAATATTTACGAATTTATCACAACCTTCAAACTGAAATTTTGTATGTTGATAGAGGCAATTAACATGAGTAGGATATATGAAAATAGACTGTAGGCCTATAGTTCTTCACTTAACTACTTGTTAGAATACTCGATAGTGGACCGAAGATGTCTGAAAAATGGTTCAGTAGGTGCGGAAGGATCTTCATCAGGTTGGACTAAATTCGGAAGACATTTCTAATCGCACTAAGTTTAGGTCAGTTATCGACAAATTCCAAGGATTCCACAGCAAACCAAAAACTGAACAGTGCTTGGACGGAAGAACGAAGAGAGGCTGCCAGAGAGAGAATGCGAAGATTTTGGGCGGCGAAGAAGGCTTCCAATAATGTGTAATTGTTGCCTAACGTCGTGGTCTTTAAAGGTCTTAAAAGAAAATATGTACTGTACTAGCAACCCGCCCCGGCTTCGCCCGGGAACAGTTATCAATGCATTACGTGATAAGCGCCTTTTTCTTTCGATGTCAAGAACGACCAATATCCGTTTTACGTCTCGGCATGATGGGTTAAAATCACTGACTGGACTATTAATTAATATTATCATGGAGATGCATGTGCAACGAATTCTTGTCAGTCGTAATTTAAGAATGGCGAGGTGCATGTAACACAAATCCCTCTTCCGTCCAATTTTAACTTGACTGTGTATTTTGCGGAACGAAAAATTCACAGGCGAAATGAAGGAAAGACGAGTTGCACTTCCAGGGAACCTCCAAACACAACCACTCTTCTCTGATGTCTTAACTCAACACGACTTGACAATTAGCTGCGGGCTGTATCTGGGGTAATAGGCCCGCCCGCTAGCTAACTCGTAAACTGTCGCCTCAGTAATTAAATGGAGATTGTTGGAAGATATGAAAACGTAAAAACATGGCCGATGTATTGGAGATAGAGATATGCTGTCACGGACTTCTTTGTAGAACTTTTCATGCTGAACAATTCTTACAATCATAATATATTGATATTTTTAACGGTTTGCCCAGCGTAAGCTTAAAAAGCGCACGGGCGCCAGGTTTATTTATCGACTTTTTCACTGAAATCGTTAATGCTTGGCTTTGGCTTTCTTTGAAAATAAATAAATAAATAAATAAATAATTTACTACAGAAACCTTCCTCGAGATATCCTTTACACTACAGAATGGTGGAAACCACATCAAAATCCATCCAGTGATTCTCGACCTTACCCGTGACATCCAAGAATCGGGGACTTTGTTTTATACTAAGTAGAGATATATATAATCGGCGAGATTATATAATTCCCAACTCGTAATGGCGAATGTGATAACAGTTAGTATGATATGTAAAATTCTATGTGTGTGTGTGTGATTTTTTTTTAGCTTATGGCTTTTAGTGCCGGGAGTGTCCGAGGACATGTTCGGCTCGCCAGTTTTGTAGCTGCTTCGAGACGGACACCCAATGGGTGAGCTACAAGTACCCTTGGGGAGGAAAGTTGGAATGTAAGACCGAGGAGTTGGAAGGTAGCGGCTGTGGCCTATAGTTAGGGACCAACCCCGGCGTTTGCCTGGAATGAAGATGGGCAACCACAGCCGGCGGGGGATCCGAACCTCCTCGCCTCCCGGATGTGAGCGACTGCCAACAGTCATGCCGTAACGACCACGGCCAACTCACCCGGTATTCTATGTGTTAATAGGGCTTTACATACAAACACAAAACTAAGTTGCCCATTTCACAAAACAAAACACAAAACAAGACGAAACTCTGCTTCGAGGAGTGGGGTCGCTAGATTATCGCAAGTTTCAAATGAATCTTGGCCTTGGGGAAAGCGGTCGGAGGGAAGAACCTGACAATCAACGGTAACGTAACACCTATATGCAGCTCTTATGATGCGTGTCAGTCGGACATCAACTTCTTAAAGAACTCTGTAATAATGATACACGTCGGGGCCGATGACTCAATGAACGGCATTTTCCATTCTAATTGACCGAGATGTGTAGAAGGTCAGGCTTCCTCGCCGATAAGATAAACCGTATATATCGGCAGGTAACACGCCTTCATTGACATTGACGTTGCCTGGGAGGTCGGGGCAGGTTTAAGGTTCTTCGTATGTAAACAGACATCTGTAATTTGAACACAAGAAAACTAGGTTAAGGTCGATGATGTGGTAATAGTACTGGACAACTCGTGTGCCCATAGATGTTAACAGAGATTTGAGAATACAGATGTGCAAACAAGCGAGTTTCCTACCTTTTCTTAATCTGGACACAAATGAGCAGTATGTTAACAAAAGTTTGGTGCTTTTCAGTCGGTCAACACGATTGTACCCAAATGAGATGGGTTTTCCCTAATCCTGAAAATAACAAGTAGTTCCGTGAAGAACTATACAGCCTATTTTCATATATCCTACTTATGTTAATTGCCTCTATCAACATACAAAATTTCAGTTTGATTGCTGTAATAGATTCGTAGATATTGAGAACCGACTAAATATTTCGGATGGTCGCCATGTTGGATTTTATATATATGTTGGTCCTAGAGTTATGTACTGTTATATGCAGATTATTGTGTACGTGTAGCATTCAAACTTCAATCGCATGATTAGGACACAAGAAGTAACAAGAAGATTTTAAAATTTCGCTCAGCTGCCATCTTGTGGTTATGGAAACAATTGAAATAAATTAGATGCCAGTGGATTAATATTCGTATAAGGATTTACTGTACCAAGTTTCACTGCACTCGGATGGTTAAATTGCAAGAAACGTCCATGTGAATATTTATAGTTCGCGTCGCCGCCAAGTTGGATTTGTGATCACCAGGTTATTTAAAGTCCTATAGATGAACTTAAGTTCATAGCCTCTATGAACATAAAAAAGATCAGTTTCATTGCTATGATAGATTCGTAGATATTCAGAGCCGTCTAAATATTTCGGATGGTCGCCATGTTGGATTGTTAAATGTATAGGCCATAGAGTCATGTACCATTAAAGGAAAATTATTGCGTAGGTTCATTATTCAAACTTTCACTTCGATCGCATGATTACGGCACAGGAAATAAAAACATAATTTTAGAATTCGCACAGCCGCCATCTTGAGGCTATGTAAACAATTGAACTAAATTAGATACCAGTGCATTACAATGTGTATAAAAATATCCTGTACCAGATTTCATTGCGTTTGGAACATTAAATTGCGAGAAAGGTCTATTTAAAATTTTCAAATTCGCTTAGCCGCCATGTTCTTTTTGTAGTTAATCGGTTTTTGAAAGTCTTAAAGATGAACTTCCAGTAGTGCCCTTATCTCCGTACAAAATTTCAGGGTGATACCGCTAATAGTTTCAGAGATATAGAATGCCGGTGAAATATTTTCGCACATCCGCCATCTTGTGGTTATGTAAACAATTGAATCAAGTCAGATGTCGGTGCATTACAATGTGTATAAACATATACTGGTACCAAGTTTTATTGGGTTTGGTTGGTTAAATCGCGTGAAACGTCTTCTTAAAAGTCACGAATTCGCGTGGCTGCCATGTTGGTTTTGTAGTTTCAAATTTTCCAAAAGTCACATAGGTGAACTTCTAGTAATTCCCTTTATCACAAAAAAAAAAAAAATCCAGGGTGATATCGGGAATAGTTTCGGAGATATTGAATGCTGGTGAAATATTTCGCACAGCCGCCATGTTGGATTGGTGAGACGTAACAAAATTTGAAGGGCACGGTCGGGGTCGTCCGGATAAGTGATATGAACTTACCGAGTTTCATTGAAATCGCTTCAGCCGTTTAGAAGTTATTTGGTGGGAACACACACACACCTCACACACAGACACACACACACACACGCACACACACACGGACAAAAGGTGATCTCATCAGCCTATTTTCTTCAAAATTAAAAATAGGCTAAAAAACGTAATTCTAAAATTTCGCACAGACGCCATCTTGAGGTTATGTACACAATTGAACTAAATTGGATGCCAGTAGATTACAATTTGTATAGTCATTTGCTGTACCAAGTTTCACTGCGTTCGGATGGTTAAATTGAGAGAAAAGTCAATTTAAATGTTTCAACCTCGCTTGGCCACCATGCTCGTTTTAGGCTATACGTAACAGGTTTATGAAGTTACATAGGAGAACGTCTAGTAGCGAGTGCCCTTTATTACCGTACGATACTTCAGGGTGATATGAGTAATAGTTTCGGTGTTATACAATGCCAGTGATATATTTCGCACAGCCGCCATGTTGGATTTGAATGGCACGGTTGGGGTCGGCGAAAACAATACTATGACCCCACCGAGTTTCATTGAAATCGCTCCAGCCGTTTAGAGGTTATTAGGGGGGACACACATACACACACACGGATAAAAGGTGATCTCATAAGCCTATTGTTTCAGAAATGAAATACAACACTTCCAGTATACTGTAGCTGGGGTGGGAATTCGACCCGCCTCTTCTCAGTTTTGCCTCAAAAGGCTGTCTCTGTTCCAGCGCTAAGACCAGAATTAAATTTCTTGACAGAACTGGGAATCGAACCAGGGCCTCAGGGGTGACAGCTTAGAATGCTAGCCACTAAGTCACGAGGCTCGCACTAATAGAATAAGGAATGTGCAAAAAATAGGAATTGGGGTAATAAAAATACAGGGAAAGAATATGCACTCAGGGACTTGGAATAGAGTAGAGACATGAAAGACAGATAATAATAATAATAATATCGTATGTCCTTGGGTGCAAGCTTTGTTATTTGACGCCCAGAGGGCAGCTTTCATGTCAAATTGTGTTGTTCCTTGGAGCGCTATGAAGGTCAAGGAGGTTAGATATCTAAGCTCCTTAACACTATAGCGCTTTCTAGTGGAGAAGGGAGGAACTTTTGTGTTGGCAGAAAATCCCCAGATTAATTTTGCCACTATGAAGACGGCCTACTGAATTGAAATGGGTTCTTTAACATGCCAACAACGAATGGCATGTCGTGATTTTTGTCACCTACCATGGCCAGGAGTGATAAGAAAGGGCAAATAGAAGAGGACCGCCCCAATTATACCCAGATCCAGCTCAGGTTGCTATCGGGATCGCCAACTACAAACCGTGAGCCATTCAGTGTGTAGCATTATCCAGGATGCGCTATATATGACGTGACTACACACGACCTGACTCACTTAGGCCCTTTTACAGAAGGCAGGAGTCCACCTCATTGCTTAGTGTCTACCATTCCTGGCTGTCACCGCGGAGGCACGAGTTCGATCCCCAACTCTGCCAAGAAATTCAATTCTGTTCTGAGGGCTGGAATGGGGTACACTCAGCCTCTTGAGGTGAGTTCGATTCCCGGGGTGGTACCTAAATTAATGACTTAATGCTAATCTCCCCCAGGAGCTCACGGCTAGTGAGACGTGGGTTGTCGTCCACGGGCCCCAGCTGAGTTCAGCATTACTTCCACTTACTTGTGCTGGGCTCCTCTCTATTATCTTTCCTCCCGACCTCCCTTGGTCATCTCTTGTTCTTTTCCGACCCCGACGGTATTAGGGTATCCAAGGCCTAGGGAGTCTTTCACTTTCCCGCCTTAATAGGCCCTTGTCTCATCTTTCCTGATCCCTCATTTTTCGAGGGGTCAGACCTCTTCTGTTCTCTTCCTATCTCTTGCCTTCTGCTCAAGGCGCTTAAGGAGGCAGGGTGTGTGTAGTCCCACCACTTCTGGTGCACCCTCGATAGTGCTACACCCTCAAGGACTCACTCATTGCCTCTGGGAGTGAACCCTCTCCTATCTGCCTTTCATGGTTCACCTTCCTTTTGGGGGCGTGGTGGCTCAGCGGTCTGGCTGTATGCCTCTCACTAAGGCGGTCCGGGTTCGATTCCCGGTCAATGCATGTGAGATTTTCGAAGTGAAATGCCATGTCCTGTGGTTCGGATTCCACGTAAAAAGGAGGTCCCGTGGCTCATAATCACAAGATTCACGGTCACGTAAAACTACGATCTTCATTCCTTCCTTCTCCTTCCTTCCAAGCCCCTCAATCTTCAATCTTCGAGGGTTGAGGGCATTTCATTTCCTCCTCCCCTTTATTTGCCTTAATCTCTTTTTGTTTTCCATTTTTTCTTCTAGTATGCTATGTAAGTGTGTAGTTAGTTTTAGTTGTAGTTTACATTCTCATCAGGGGCCGATAACCTAGATGTTATGTCCCTTAAAACAGCATTTATCATCATCATTAACTTAATGCTAATCAATTACAAATACATTCACTAATACAGCCATCACAGTGACACAGGTTATCAGACAAATTCTACAACAGATTACATGACCACGAGACGCGAAGCCCCTCAAATGTAACAACAACAATAACACAACAACAGAAGGCAGGTGATACCACGAAAAGTTCTGACCCGTCGAAAAATGAGAAGGCAAGGACCATTTAAGGTGAAAAAATTAAAGGCACTCTAGGTCTCGAGTAACCGGGTGCCATTGGGATCGGAAGAGCACAAGAGTCGACCAAAGGAGGTCGACAGGAAAGAGAGGAGCCCATTGTACCACTAGCTGTGAAGCCCTGTAGGACCTAACATTCTTGTCAGTCACCCGTGAGGAACGGGTTCGATTCCCAGCTTAGCTATCTCAGAAGTGATTCTCCGTAGTATAGAAAACTTAGAAACTAATTCTATAGTGGCATCATGTAAAATCTATATTAATTGCTCTTCAGTCAGTCAACACGTAATAAGCAATGGCGTACTGACGGGGGGAGTTAGGGTTTAAACCCCCTCCCCCCGAGACAATATTTTCTGTAGGCCTACTTGAATCTTTATATTGTCCCATTTATCACTTATTTTTACACTACCGCTGTTGGGGTTTCTTACTCCTGTATATATTTTAAAAGTGATCACGTTCCTCACTTGGTAAATGCCCTTCACTCTACTCGCAGCGAGACGACTCCTTCAATGTTGGAGCTAGCCATGGACCAGTTTTGCTGAGTGTGCGATCGGTAACCTTTTACACGTCGCTTCGGATTGCTTTAATTCTGCGTCCGTTTCGTTAAAGATAATTCAGTACATGAGGAGTTTCTGCTATTTATTTCAATAATATAATAATATAATATCGTATGGCCTCGGGTGCCTGGTGCAAGCTTTGTTTTTTGACACCCAGAGGGTATCTTGCATGTCGACTTTTTCGTTGTTCCTTGACTATGAAAGTCAAGGAGGTTAGATGTTAGATATCTAAGCTCCTTGAAGACTATAGCGCTTTCTAGTAGAGAAATGAGGAACTTTGTGCTGGCGGAAACTCCCGAGATTAACTTTGCCATTATGAACTCGGCCTACTGAATTCAAATAGGCTCTTTGACATGCCAACATCGTATGACATGCGTATCGTATTTTTGCCGCCTTTCAGAAATCACTTACCTCGGCCAGGGGCGAACCTGCAATCTTGGGGTTAGTAGACCGACACGCTATCCACTCACCCACCGTGGCAAGCTATTTATTGCAATTAATGATACAGATAAAGTCATAACGATAGGCAGATATTGAGAGTCAATAGTCATAGCAGTGAGCAAAACATATTTTTTCTTTCACATAATATCAATATTTTAAGCAACCACGTAACTATGGCCATGATGATATCGCTGTATCGTTTCAGTTTTAATATTTAGCTACTGTTTTCCGTATGTTTATTTTTTTAATTTTTGATGTGTCGAAAATATAATGAGGCCTAAAATAGTTTTCATGCAAAGAGAATGGTTATTTAATTACTTTTTTATCAATAATAATCGAAATATTATTTTAATTATGATGATGACTGTTATTTAATGGGCGGAACAGCAAGGTCATCTGCCCTTTAATAATGTACACAATTACCCTATTATATTAATGAACCCCCCAGAAGGAAATCCTGCGTACGACACTTCACAGTGGGTCAAAATCGAAATCTAGGGGGACAAAATTCTTTTTACGTTTTAATCATGAATTTAGAGTGAAAGCAACGTATATAATTTGTTTACTTCATAATGAACATCAGTTAAGACCTTTTATAAGCTACGTCTACACATGCAAGATATTGTCTCTGACTAGGAGTTGGATAGTGCATTCCGTTATCTCTTCAGAACAATTTTCTACTCCTAATTTACTTTTAACAAAGTCACAAAGTTCCACTTTTGGCATGATCGTCGAACCCATTGCTTCAAACAGTTGTAAACGTGTGAGAACTGGTTGCGCGGCATCTTCCAAAACGTAAAAGAACTAAGTAAGTTGCAAAGAGATGCAAAAATCTTATAACAGGTGTAAACTACAAGACTTTATCTACATTTTAACATTAAGTAGAAAGTGACGCAGAGTGACGCGACATACTAAAAATCTAAGTGAAAATATAATTTTAAAAATAATAGTTAAATATTATATAATGCAAATATATCTAAAATTACATAACAATTACACCCATTAATAACTGAAACACGTTACAAAGATCATACCTTCAACTGCATGTTCCATCTTAAAGCATCACACTAACCACAAAGACAACCAAACCACAGCCACTTACATTCACCCTCCAATTCAGTCTGCTCGAACAGTGGTGACCAGGGACCCGGAACAGAACTGAAATGCGTTACGTAACGCTGTGTTCCACGTTACGTTACGTATGCCATACCGCGGCCCCGAGCTGGCTTGCGGTATCGTTCCGGAACTGTAACTTGGAACTCAGTACGAGCATGTGGAACGTTACAGCGCTGAAACGGTACAGTCGGAACTCGACTCCCAACTGTACCGAGCATCAAGGTACGTGTTAGCGGAACGTTACGTATGGAACGGTACATGACTGGAACGATTCCTCAGCGTTACCAGTTGGAAAGTTACTCTGCGTACCGTTCTTGGTTATCGAAATAGAGTAACGTTTCCACCAGTACCCGGTTACACTGTGTACCGTTCCAGGTTATACCAACCAGCCACCCGGTATCTATGCGTAACGTTCCAGGTTCTCATGTTCCAACGGAAAGTGGAACGGTACAGAGCCTGTAACAGTACAGCAGCATTTCCCAAAATGTATGTAGGCCTACAGAATATTACAGGACTGTTACCGGAACTACTGTCCATTAGCTATTAAAACCATTATGGCTATTACACCGAATTTTTACGTAGACTATTACGGCTATTACACAGTCTATTTAGTTACCACGGCAATTGTAACACTGCGTTTATTACACTGTTACGCTGGTTGTTACAAACTGTCACATAATAGCCTAATTACACAACAACTATATCAATTACATACCTGTTATCTAATCTAGGGGCATTTCTTTCATGATATCGAAATACTCTATCTAGCCTAAGGAATTATTTCAGTATCTACTGTCCTACCTAGAACCCTGATGAAAAGAACATTTTTTCTGCGTCAACAACTATCCCAGTTTGAACGATGCCATATGCAATTCCAGGCAAATTATTTATTCAAACATAGGATAATTACTTCTTGAAATATCAATAAAAATAAAAATAAAAATACTGATTTCAGTCTGAGTGCGTGCCGCATCAGACAGGGTAAGGCACGTTGCTCGTTTCGATCGCGGTCATACTCAGGGACCCGGAACAGAACGTAACGCGGAACGGAACTCTTGTCTATGTGGAACGGAGAAATTCCGTTATCTCCAAGGTTATTTCCAAGTTGTAACGTTACCGCTGTCTGTTCCAAGCGTAACGTTACCGTCCTGGAACGGAACTGATTCTGAAACCGTACCTGGTATCTGGAACAGTGGAATGTTAGCCGAGCCTGTACCGGTACAGCGTATTGGAGACGGGTGGAACGTTACGTTGTCCCGTACCGAAATGAACAGAGGAATATCCGATACGTTACAGTTCGGAACATTCTACTTATAATAACGGAACAAACAGACGGAACGGAACGTTACAAATTTAACGGGATTGTATTGTTACAAGGCTGCATTATGACGTCTCAAGGTCAAGCAGAAGGCGTGCGATGTAGCTGTTATTTTTATTGGGACGACGTGCATGCATTTACTCACTCAATCCCATTTTCCCGCTCACCTCACAGAACGCCAGCCTTCTGTTTCAGCTAATGTAGAGATCCTGTACCCCAAAAGAAGCTGCGCGACTCCGTCCCCTCGTTGTGATCGGTTGATCAAAATTTCTTTGGGATACCATACACGATTTGTGAGGTAGGGCAATGGGCAAAGCACAGTGCTATCAAGCGGTTCCGTGGCACATTTTCCGTATATAACTAAGTAGATCTAAGCTGCGGGAACACCGTAGTGTTTGTTTGTACTTCAACGTTGATTATCACCGAGACATGAGGTTTGAGACCACATATAAAATTTATACATTTCAAGCTGCCTGGAGTTGGAGAGGGGAGTACAGACGATTCTCTAGTTTAATCAAATTTTGGTTGGCTTACATATCATTGACAATCATTTCATGTCTCTGCTTTCAGAATAAGGCTATATTATGACTACCCACATCGTCACTCCAAGAGGACAGCGAAATACTTATTATTAGACTATTGTTATTATTATTATTATCATCATTAGACATTTATGTTATTATTATTTTCATAATTATTAGTCAATAATGATTATTATTAGTATACTATTATTATTATATTTTTCATTATTCTAGACAATTGAGTTTGTACAAAAATTCGCTATCCAGCAACAGAGAAACTACCTTATACTATCGGGGCGCAGTTAGCCTATTATTAGGAACCGGATTCTTAGGTTCTTATCTATTTTTCCCATACTTCTAAATACTTTTACGAATCACACTGAAATTCCGTACTACCTAATAAACTAAATAATACGCGAGTACCTAAAATAACTAATTGCAGTTTTGTACCATTTATTGTAGTATATTTCAAATTTTGTCCATAATCCTTGAAATTAAATGTGAAGATAGTGTTTACTCCTAGCTCCAGTCGATTGAAAGCAATCCTACCTAATGGAAAAATGAAATATTTTCAGCACTTTCCAGCTTATATATTATTGTTTGGTTATTTACCGAGAGGAAAGAGCGAATAAATCTCTTATTATTCCCAAGAATCCAATATAGTAAAGAATCAACATTATTTGAACGAGATAGAGTGTGAAAATCATCTCTGACATCCTTGGTTTTATTGCAATCCCTAAAAGTGTAAAGTTATCGGTGATAATTTGATTACGCATCATTATGTTAAATATTTACTCTCTCGTTGCAATCAGATTGTCTACTAACAATGAGGTATTAATTTTAAGCCTTATGTAATGTATGTCAACTTTCGCTACCCTTTAAACATAAGAACCTATTGTAAAAACCCATTCTACCTAATCATACTTAATATATAAAAAATTCCTCTCGGCACGCCGGAAGGCGGAGGTAGATTTCACCGGGCAAACTAGGGGATAGGCTATAATAGGCAAAATATGCAGGTTTTCGTGGGAGGATCAGACCTCATTTATTGCGAGAAAGTATTTTACAATTGGAGGTTAGTTAACATTTTTTCGTCTTTCTATGCATATTTTTAACATTTTACTGTCTTATGGGGATGGTAACCTTCTTGTCATTTGGGGTTAATTTTTATACTTGTGATCACTTTGTCCTTATGCAAGGTTTGGAACTAATGTGCAACTATCTAACAGTCTGTTACTTCTTCACGCAAACTTTTATCTCCCGCAGAGATGTTGGTTGGTTCCTCAGTTTAGGGGCTGCGACAAGGTGGTCATGTAACCCCGTGTACATTGGGTGTGTGTAGAATCTGTCTGATAAACGGTGTTATTTGTGATGACTGTATTAGTCTGTAATTCAGGTAAGGTCTGCAGACGGTCAATTTTAAGTAGTAGTACCTAATTTTGTACCAAATACTAACGTCAACGACACCTAGCTGTGAACTTGGCTGCTAGATGCCACCGCAACTAGCAACTTGCAACGAACGTTGTAACTTCCCCTCCGAAGGAAAGCATGCTGACGGATTTTTAGCGCTCTTAGAAAATCCGGCGACTTTGTCCGGCTTTGAACCTGCACCTTGGGCATAGAAGTTCAGCATGCTACCAGTTAGCCGCTTACCTCATAGTCAGATGGAACAAGAAGTTCCGTGACGAACTAAAGAGCCTACTTTTCTTAAAATTAAGATTCATGACATAGATTAATCTACAGTATATGAACCTATCTAGAATAATGAAATTAAGTGGGTAATATCGAAATGTCTTAATTAGTTCGAAATAAGGTATACTAGGCATAATGTAGCCTAATAGAGCAATACAGTTGGCAGCTCTGATGACTGAATATATTCTTACTTCCATCTCCTAAGGTACAGAATACAAAATGTGGTTGAAGTCCAAAGGACGTTACATGGATTTAGACATTGGATTTATTAGTACACGTAAAAGCATGTTGGCAACAATATCATGCGAGTGCTGGTCAGAAATAATCTGAAATATTATATATTTTTGTGCCAATTTTGGATGAAATCCATTTGTTGGTATAGAAGTTACATGTATTTAAAACTTGGTCCTATCAGCAGGCTTAGAATCATGTTGGTAGAACTGACGTATACAAGTTACTCCAAATTAATGTAAAATGTCGGGTAATTTACGTGTGCATAGTTTAAAGCTGTCGGCTTGCATACTTTCTGATATATTTGGATACAAAATAGAGAGCAATTATTAACAGTTGGCAGCCCTGGTGGCTCTTAAGAATACACTCAGTCATATATGTTTATGTACACATATTACATACAAAATTTGGTTGAAATCCAATTGATAGTGTAGAAGTTATATGCATTTAAAAATTGGACTTATCAGAAGGCTTACAATTATTTTGGCAACGCTGTCGTGAATGGCTACCTGGAAATTAAACTGAAATAGTATTATCTACATGTGTGCCAATTTTAGAATAGCTCCCATGTATACCTTCCAAGATATCCAACATGGAGCTCAAATTTCTAGTGCATTTTTTAGCAGTTGGTAGCACTGGCATCTTTTTCAAATATGGGCCTGAGATATTCCGGTATACATCTTTACTCATACTAAATTTGGTTTCGATTGCTGCAGCCGTTTAGGAGTTGATAGGGGGGGGGGGACACACACACAGCCAGACAGACAGAAGGACAGACAGACAGAAGGACAGACACATTTTCCCGGATATATCTTATAAGTCTACTTTTTCCTCATTTTTGAAAAGTGTGAAAAGTAGGCTAACAAGATGTTCAGTAAAGAACATATAGCCTACTTTCTCCTAAATGCATGGGTATTGTTATAACTCTTTGTCCTTTTCAAGGAGTATAATTGAATGTTGGTTGTAGTAGCTTGTTGAAATACAACGTGCTATAGGTATATTAAACATGAATATGAGGTGCCCTTTGCTAGTGCTACCTCTGTAAAAAAATTCATTCAATTCGGTTTCATCGTGTTTGAATTGATCTGGGGAATGGATTTGCACACATACATGGCCGCTATTTGCAAACTATTGGGCTGATGACCTTGTAGTCAGTCATAAGATGCTTTCCACAAAAAGGCATGTTGTTGCAAAATCCGGTAGAGATCAAATTATTAGGATGGTCGAAATTTGATTTAAGCTTTTAACATTTGGGTGGCCGTCATTCCGTTTCCGTCAAGATGGCGACGATATAAAACATGACACTGAGGTGCCTTTTGCTAGTGCTACCTCTGTACCAAATTTCGTTCAATTCGGTTTCACCGTGTTTGAATTGATAGGGGGAATCGATTTGCACACATACTTGGCCACCATATGCAAACTATTGGACTGATGATCTAGCAGTTTGGTCAGAATATGCTTCCCACATAAAGATTTGCTGTTGCAAAATTTGGTAGAGACTAGATTATTAGGTTGGTCGTGATTACATTTTAGCCTTTAACATTTGGGTGGCCGCGATTACGTTTCCGTCATGATGGCGGTGATATAAAACATGACACTGACGTGGCCTTTTCTAGTGCTACCTCTGTACCAAATTTCGTTCCATTCGGTTTCACCGTGTTCGAATTAATAGGGGGAATCGATTTTCACACAAAGATGGCCGCCATCCGCAAAATATTAGGCTAATGACCTATTAGTTTGGTCAAAGGATGCTCCCTCCATAATGGTATGTTGATGCAAAATTTGGTAGAGATCGGATGATTAGGTTAATCGTAATTTGATTTAAGCTTTGAATATTTGTGCGGCCGCCATTACGTTTCCGTCAAGATGGCGGCGATATAAAACATGACACTGAGGTGCCCTCTGCTAGTGCAACCTCTGTACCAAATTTCATTCCATTCGGTTTCACCGAGTTCGAATTAATAGGGGTAATCGATTTTTACACAAGGATGGCCGCCATCCGCAAACTATTAGGCTAATGACCTACTGATTTGTCAAAGGATGCTTCCTCCATAAAGGTATGTTGTTGCAAAATTTGGTAGAGATCGGATGATTAGGTTAGTCGTAATTTGATTTAAGCTTTGAACATTTGTGTGGCCGCCATTACGTTTCCGTGAAGATGGCGGCGATATAAAACATGGCACTGAGGTGCCCTTTGCTAGTGCTACCTCTGTACCAAATTTCATTCCATTCGGTTTCACCGTGTTCGAATTAATAGGGGTAATCGATTTTGACACAAAGATGGCCGCCATCCGCAAACTATTAGGCTAATCACCTACTAGATTTGTCATAGGATGCTTCCTCCACAAAGGTATGTTGTTGCAAAATTTGGTAGAGCTCGGATGATTAGGTTAGTCGTAATTTGATTTAAGCTTTGAACATTTGGGTGGCCGCCATTACGTTTCCTTCAAGATAGCGGCGATATAAAACATGACACTGGGGTGCCCTTTGCTAGTGCTACCTTTGTACCAAATTTCATTCCATTTGGTTTCACCGTGTTCGACTTAATAGGGGTAATCGATTTTGACACAAAGATGGCCGCCATCCGCAAACTATTAGGCTAATGACCTATTACATTTGTCAAAGGATGCTCCCTCCATAAAGGTATGTTGTTGCAAAATTTGGTAGAGATCGGATGATTAGGTTAGTCGTAATTTGATTTAAGCTTTGAACATTTGTGTGGCCGCCATTACGTTTCCGTCAAGATGGCGGCGATATAAAACATGACACTGAGGTGTCCTTTGCTAGTGCTACTTTTGTACCAAATTTCGTTCAATTTGCGCTCACCGTGTTCGAATTGATAGGGGGGGACACACATTCAGAGTACACACACTCACACACACACACACACACACACACACACACACACACACAGACTCACACACACACATACATACACACAGGCAGACTCACACACACACATACACACACACAGACAGACACACTTTTCTTCGCCCTGTAGTGATCTCATAAGTCTACTTTCATTTTTTGCAAAAATCGAAAGTAGGCTAAAAATGAATGTGATCTCGTCAATGGCGTTGTCTTGGCAACCTCTGATAGATCATCCCTTATCAATTTAAAAGCGTTGTTATGGTAACCTCTGATGGCACTTGGCATTTTTTAAAATTCCAAAATCATTTTTCTCATCCCTTGGCGTAATGGTGGGTCATATCAAAAATTCTTTCAGACAGAAGTTTTAGGTAATTATTAGGGGAATATTTTCCATTTTGTACGGTTTTGATATTGTGCCTATTAAGAGAGATATGATTAATGATTCCCGAAAAACCCACTTTTTTCCACCCCTTTGGTCAATGGTTGGTTCCATCAAAAAACTTATTTGACATAAATTTTTGGCACTTATCCGACACATATTATGAACTTTGAATGGATTCGATATTTCACGTATTAAGAGAGTTATAGCGAAATTTCACTTTTTCGAAAAAAGCCCCCCATTTTCACCCCCTTCGACCGATTTTGCCCATTAACGAACTCGACCGAGATTTTATAGGGATACATATTATGTAAAAAATTCAAAGTGATTGGTGTAAAATTACGGCAGTTATCGTGTCCACAAGAAACTGATATATATATATAGAGAGAGAGAGAGAGATAGATACATATATACATAAATTATATATAAACTTTTGAACTGACGGTGGTTTTGGGGTCTGGGGGATGTGAAACGCAAAGATATGTCGAAATTTTCCGGAAGTCGAAACATGGTACCCATTGCAATAGTTAGCTTTCTAATGAAATCTACCTAAAATGAGATGGTGTGTGTCTGTCTTTCTGTCTGTCTGTCTGTCTGTCTGTTACCTAATAACGCAAGAACCACTGGTCCGATTTAAATGAAATTTTGCATGGATGTATCTGAAATACCAGGGTTACATATAGGATACTTTTAATTTCGATATTTTGCACTATTAAGAAATGGCGACCATTTTAGTGACGTCACTACACCCTTTGGTTTCAAAATTTCATATTTCCATATCAAATAAAAAGAGAACGGTAGGAAATAGCAAACTTTTGATGGCACGTACGAGCTTCAAAATTTCATTTTCTATCCGAAAGGTCCTTATCATTTTTCGTGTATCTCCAACGGTTAGCGAGTAAAACCTACATTTGTGACGTCACTACACCCTTTGGTTTCAAAATTTCGTATTTCCATTTCAAATAAAAAGAGAACGCTAAGAAATAGCAAACTTTTGATGGTATACACGAGCTTTAGCATTTAATTTTCTATCCAAAAGTTTCTTATTACTTTTCGTGTATCTCCGACGGTTAGCGAGTAAAACCTAAATTTGTGCAATAAAACACGGTCACATCGAGCGGTGCAGTAAATCTCTACATATATAAAAAAGAAAATTTGTCCTTTTTTCTGAATTTCTACGGAAATTTGAGTTATTTACACGTTTCAGACTGGTTTATGATAGATGCGCGCGAAAATAATGTTTTGGTCTGTCTGTCTGTTTGCTTGATTGTCTGTGGACAACTTTGTTCCCTTATAACTCGAGAACGGCTGGGTGTATCAACGTAAAATTTGGTACAGATATCCATCAGAGGCACGACACTAATCATTGATGTAACTCTTCTCTATACCTCTCATAAAAGGGGGCATACCCCCTTAAAATACATGCTGAAATAGGAGTAGAAGGACGAGACAAAGCTCACTTTCAGCCCCTCAATGTGAGAGACAAACCTCGGGGGCCCTAAAAGCACATTTTAAGGTCCTACGTCCAACCGTTTTTGACATATTCCCAGAAAACTAATTAAATTTAATAAACTATGAACGAATGCAAGCCGATAACCATGGCAACAAATTCTCAGAGATCCATCTATTGCTGTAAGACGCAATACAATTCCTTTAATTACATTAGTGTCAAAGTTTGCAAACGGTTAGATGGTTATTATGGAACCGAATTAAGCTGTAAATTTCATCAATACGTAAAATGCGCTTAATGGGGTCACGGGGTAGTCTAGATTTTTTTCACGCGATTTACATCTGCGGGTGTGGTATGGCAGGTCTATTAGATTCCTATCCCTATGTTATATTATTATTATTAGTATTATATTATGGCGTACAACGACGAGACAAAGCCCTCGGTGCCAGAAATAAAACTCGAGGGTCCTCGAAAACTACATTATAAGGCTCTAAAACCTACAGTTTCTGAAAAATTCCCAGAAAACTAATTAAATTAAATTTAACAAACTAATGAAGGAATGCAAATCGGTAACCATGACAACATTATCTCAAGGGGTGGCATCCAACATTCCATCTATTTCAGTAAGAAGCAATTTATTACATTCATTACATTTCTGTGAAAGTTTGCAAATATAAGGTTATCACGGAACCAACGTAGACTGTATAATTCATCAATGCAATTAAGGGGGTCAAGGGGTAACCTAGGATTTTTTCATGCAATTTTCACGTGCGACATATAGTGCAGAAGGTCTATTATATCTCCAAACAACAACATTATTTTCAAAAATTCTTGAATTGAATCAGCATTTTTGGCGGCTTTTAGGAATTTGGGCCATTTGAGACTAAAGAACCTGAATTTTCATGCACCACAAGCTTTTATAATTTATGAAAGAGGTCTTCCTGTGTATGGGGACCCAACACAACGTAGAGGGTCAGTTTTTATGTGACGTGTATTGCGTTTCATCTACAAGGCTTTCAATTCTATTTCATGTCAGGAAGTACACGTCAGGTGAATTTACTTTGAGAGCATATTTCAACTAATTTTTTTTTTTTTGTCGACATACGGGTTCATCGTAAGGATGATTTTCTTTGATACTGTGTGGTAGATATACCCATATTTGGATTTCTGGGTGATATGTTGTAGACAATAGTATTGTCTGTCTGTCTGTCTTTCTGTGTATCCTTATGTACGCCTATAACTCATGTTCGGATGCTTGGTGCATCGTAAAATTAGGTATGGTAAACATGAGTCAATACACCAATCATTTATAAAACTCTTCACCGTTCATTTCATACAGTAGAAGGGTGGATATAGGGATAAACTTCTCAAAATACATGCTAAAATAGGCGAAATATAAAAATTATCCTAGAAGGACGACCAAAGCATATGTTGCACTTCTCAATGTGAGACACAAAATTCGCGAGTCTATAAAGGGTCTCCGAAAACCACATTATAAGGCCCTTAAATTAACAGTGTGTGTGATATTCCCAGAAAACTAACTTCGTTTTGATAAACTTATGAAGGAATGACAAGCCGCTAACCATTGCAACAGTAGCTCAATTGATAATGTCTGGTGCGTCTCTAAAGGCAACAGTACTTAAAAGGGACGTAATACCAATAACATTATTATTATTATTATTATTATTATTATTATTATTATTATTATTATTATAATGTCTGGTGTTAACACCGAACACCGTTCGAAGAACGGGTACTTCTGCTAGTAAAAAACTAAAAAGAACAATTTTATGTTTTTGAAAACCTAAAATGACAATTTTAAAAACCACCAAAATCCGGCCCCTATTTATTATATTCTGATGGTTGGGTGGTAGAGCAGCGGACTCTGTACTGGGATAAACGCCAGGAAAGAAGAAGATTGTTGGGTGGTTTCATACGTAAGACAAGAAGTTCTGTGAAGAACTATACAGCCTACTTTTCATGCCAATGATTATTCTACAGTATATGAACCTATCTAGAATAATGACGAAATTAAGTTGGTAATATCGAAATATCTAATTAGTTCAAAACATACCTGGTGTAATGTAGCCTAATAACGCACTACAGTTGGCAGCCCTGGTGACTGAATATATTCTTATTTCCATCTCTTAAGGTGCAGAATACAACATTTGGTTGAAGTCCAATGGACGTTACATGCAGTTAGACATTGGATCTATCAGCAGCGTAAAAGCATGTTGCCAACAATACCATGCGTGTGCTGGTCAGAAATAATCTGAAATTTTATGATATCTTGTTGTGCCAATTTTGGATGAAATCCACTTGTTAGTATAGAAGTTACATGTATTTTAAAATTGGACCTATCAGCAGGCATAGAATCATGTTGGCAGCACTGACTTATATTAATTACTCCAAATTAATCTAGAAAGTCAGGTGCTATACGTGTGCAAAGTATAGAGCTGTTGGCTTGCATACTTTCTGATATATTGATATTAGGGTAAAAAATATAGACAGCATTTATTAACAGTTGGCAGCCCTGATTGCTCTTAACAATACTTATAGTCATATCTGTTATGTTACACATAGCACATACGAAATTTGGTTGAAATCCAACTGATAGTATAGAAGTTACATGTATTTAAAAATTGGTACTATCAGCCGGCTTATAATCCTGTTGGTAGAACAGATGTATATAAGTTACTCCAAATTAATCTAAAATGTCAGAATATACGTGTGCATAGTTTAAAGCTGTCGGCTTGCAAACTTTCTGATATATTGGTATTTGGATAAAAAATAGAGAGAGCAATTATTAACAGTTGGCAGCCTTGGTGGCTCTTAAGAATACGCTCAGTCATATCTGTTTACGTACACATTTTACATACAAAATTTGGTTGAAATCCCATTGATAGTGTAGAAGTTATATGCATTTAAACATTGGACCTATCAGAAGGCTTAAAATTATGTTGGCAACATTGTCATGTATGGCCTCCTGGATATTAAACTGAAATAGTATTATCTACATGTGTGCCAATTTGGGAATAGCTCCCATGCATACCTTGCAAGATATCCAACATGGAGCTCAAATTTCTAGTGCGTTTTTCAGCAGTAGGTAGCACTGACATCATTTTCAAATATGGACGTGAGATATTCCGGTGCACATCTTTATTCATACTAAATTTGGTTTTGATTGCTGCAGCCGTTTAGGAGTTGATAGGGGGGGGACACACACACAGCCAGACAGACAGACACACATTTTCCCGGATCGATCTCATAAGTCTACTTTTTCCTCATTTTTGCAAAATGTGAAAAGTAGGCTAGGGCCCACAGCCACTCCTATTTCAGTACACGAGCTATAGAGTCTAATACCAACAGGCCGAGTGGTTCGAGGCTGGCTGGCGTACCTCTGGTCGTATTGGGTACTGACGCACATTAGTAGTATATGCCAAAAGCATAAGATGGCGTCGATAATTTAGAGGTGGAACACCCGATTCGACGAGTTGGCTGGGTATCGGGCTGGTCCGGAAGGCACCAGTAGCCAGCCTAACGCCACTATGGTGGATACTGTCCAGCATTTTCAAGGTTGCCGGTCTTTCTGAACCATAAGCCGCAGAACCATAGTCTAGCCGGGACACGACGAGGGCTTGGTAGAACCGTAGCAGCACCGCTCCGTCAGCCCCCCACGTAGTGCTACTAAGAAACTTGAGCATGTTCAGTTTCCTGAGACACGTCGTTCTTAGTTGCCGTATATGGGGCTGCCACGTTAATTTGCTGTCAAAATGGAGCCCCAAGAAGCGATAAGTGTCAACCAACGGCAACGCAGCATACCTGAGATGTAGTTCAGGGTGTAAGTGTAGCCTTCGGAGCCGACAAAAATGGACGACGGAGGATTTCGCTGATGAAAACCGGTCGTGAGCCCACCTGTCGACCCGGTTAACAGCTATCTGCAATTGCCGTTCCACGATTGACATACTTCCAGAGCTGTAAAGCAGAGCTAAATCGGCTACATTCAGCGATGGAACTATCGTGGGCCTGGTGGCGGTAACAATGCCGTTTATGGCAACCTCTTTTACTTTTACGCTCATCGGCGTATCGCAGATTCTTTCTTCTTTTATATTTAAGGAAAATATATCAATTCAAAACAACCATTTATTGACACTTCTGGATGCCATGACAGTTAATTTTACAACAGTGGAAAAAAGATAATAAAGAAAAAAATGACAATCTTAATGTAGCATCTTTGGCCAAAAGATATGACACACTCCCACCTTGAGTTGGTGGAAGAACAACTCAACCATACATAAATAACTATAATTACCTCAAAATACAGTAATCATAAATCTAATCTCTTTGGTGTATTTACAGCTCTACCACTTTTAGTGGTTACTCTTGACATCCCTTCTCATCCCTAAACACATTTAGGCTAATGAGACTTTTGTCATTTTTTGAAGAGAAAGGCTCTTCCTGTACCAATCTTGCGACTATTTTTTCTGCTGACATTATCTCCTCACATGATAATTCTCCACGAGCTCTTGTAAGGTTTGCTCTTCGCGTATTTTGGATAAACCTCTTTATCCAAGCAACCAACCGAATTATTTTTTCATAGCTTGAAAAATATAAGTAATACCAATTAAAATCGTGGTACCTGCACTGATCATTATTTACATGTTTTGGGGTGCTACATGAAGTATCTACAAAGTAACTCATTATTTGAGTTGATTTTCTCTTTTCTTGCGAAAATCAGCTCTGCCTCTGCAGGTGGAAATTCACCAGGCCACTCTGGCCGGTCCTTTCGTAAAAACTCTGGCCCCTCCCACAATTGAAGTGCTAACAATTTTTCTGTCAGACAACTCTTTAAGGAAGATCTGCAGGATTCAAATGGCCAGGAACATATCTCCACATTTCTGGTAAAGTCAACCGATGGATTTCTTTAACACGGTTGTTGACAAACACAGTCCATGTTTCTTCCTATAGAATCCATGCTAAACCCGTTGTCGAATCAGTCTAGAAATTCAACTTGACATCTTGGTAGTTTAATCCTTCTAGCACTGAATTACCTAATCTAGCTCCCACTGTTGCAGCAATTAGTTCCAGTCGGGGAATGATGACTGTGTTTAATGGGGCTACTCTTGCACTGGCTGCAAGAAGGTGTACCTTACTCTCACCGTCAATTTGTAGTCGTATGAAGACTACTGCAGCGTAGGCCTGTGCACTAGCATCACACAAAATTTGTAGACTGACATCCCTGTGGTTCTTGGAATAATGAAACCAGCGTGGAATTCTCATCTCTTTCAGGAGAAAAAGGCTTAAATACCAGGTTACAAATTGGTCCTTAATATCAGTAGTAACCTCTTCATCTCAAGATATACCACTTAGCCATATCTTTTGTAATAACAATTTAGGAACTAGAAGTACTGGACTAACTATGCCATTCGGATCAAATATCTTTTGTGCAACTGACAGAATGGATCTTATCGTGATCACTCCTAATTCATGGTTCTGTAACCATTCCAAGTTTAGCAATAAATTGTCAGATTCCAAATCCCATCGTAAACCTAGCACCGCTGTCTGTCCTACAAGAATGAAAGCATCATTGTTGGCCTGCCAACCTCTGAGGTCGACCTTTCCTTCCTGCATTATATCATGTGCTTCATTAATGAATTCTTTCAGTTCTGATTCAGTATCAACACTGGTTACAACATTGTCCACATAAAGGCTCTGTTTAAGTCTTGATATCTGTCCTTTACTATATTGACAATCTTCCATTGCCTTGTCCAAATGGTAATCAAGAACTGCTCCTAAAAGGAAAGTGCTACATTTTAATCCAAATACCACCCTCCGATGCCGAAATATCTTTATACCCTTCCAGTCATTTGAATCACACCAGAAGAACCTAAGAAAATCTCTGTCTTCTTGACGAACACTTATTTGTAGAGAAGCCATTTCTACATCAGCTGTCACCCCAAATCACCCTTCCCGAAATTTTAGTAACAGGGAAGGAATCAGTTCAATCAGATTGGGTCCACACTCTAAACAATGATTGAGAGAAGGAGCATTTCTACCTCTTGCTGACACGTCAAATACAGGACGAACTCTGGTGGTGCTATTCTCCTTAATAACAGTTCGATGTGGTAGGTAGTGTCCATAATTCCCTACTTCTTTGACTGGTACTTCTTCAATAATTCCCAGTTCTTCCCACTCAGCTAGAACTGCATCGTATGAAATGAGAAGATTTTGAGACTGAAGCTTTCTAGTGGTAGATTCTAACCTTTTGAGTGCTAGCTCCCTGTTACTAGGAAGAGCCAAGCTATCTTCTTTCCATAGCAATGAAACTTCGTAACGTCTCTCATCATTTACAGTAATACCTCTTAGAAAATCATCTCTAATTTGAAGCTGTCTTTCATTTTTGGACATTTTAACAGCTGAGTCTGAGATTCCAATGGTATCTAGGCTCCAGCGATCGTTGATCTCATTAACAAACAGAGCTGTAACTTCTTCTGCCAAGTTAACAGAAGATTGTTGTGGAACTTTCCCCATCAAAGTCCAGCCTAAATTTGTTTCCACAGCAACCAAACCAGAAGATAGAACTTTAATATTTCCTGTCTGAAGTTTGTCCGCTACATCCGCTCCAATCAGCAAGTCCACAGGCCTAGACTCATCCCCAATATCTGTTAGGCTGATATTCCCTTCCTCAAGTTCATTCAACCAAGGTCCTTTCTTGACCGAAGGGATGCCATTACATATTAAAACCTGATCCAATACTTCAAAATTACATTGATATTTTCCATCCAGGCTTTCAATTTCTACTTTGTAACATGAATGTTCATTAGCACTCGTTTTCACTCCCCCAAAAAGGTCATGTTTAATTGTTTCAGTTCTGACTGGAGTGTAACCTAATCTTTTAACAATGTCTTTCTTAACATAGGATCTTTGGGATCCTGAGTCAATTAAGGCTCTAACAGAGAAGGAAGAGCCAATACCTTTCATCTTTATAACCAAAGTTTGCAAAATAACTTTAGGATATTTAGAAATATTACTCAGCGAATTTGTCTTTTGTTCATTCTTCCCCCCGGATTGCCTGTGTTCGACATTATTATGGGATATATTTTGTTTATTCTGAGGTAAATCAGGGCACATCAGAACTTGGTGGCTCTTACTAAAAATAATGCACCGTACTACGGCTTTACATTTATTGACACAGTGTCCCTTCTTAAAGCACTTAAAACACCCACCCTTGTCCTTTAGGACCTTCTGTTTCTCAGATAGACCTAATTAGTGTGCTTTAAAGCAATTAAGGGCATCATGTTGACCTCCACAAAAAATACAGTACCCTCTCCTCTCTTCAACTGGGTTAGTGTTTAACAAGTCAGCTGCAGTAGCAATGTGCTCTGACAATTTGGGTTGGTCTCTACTCCTGTTATTATCTTTGATTCCAAAACCGGAAATTGCTAAACTGATCCGTTCCTCGGCTTCCACTTCCCTTTTCATGAATAGCATGAGATTGTCTAACCTATCTTTCGAATCACGTGTGTGTGCAAAATTGGAACTTCTTTGCCAGGCCCTAAGAAACTCCTCAGGCAAACATGACTCTACTAAAGGATACAACATAGATGCACACTTATCTGTTGTAACACCTAAGGTTTCAAGTGACCGTATGTGCGATTCCAAGTTGCCATAAAGGCTACACATTGAATTGCCATCACCGGGAGTGGAAGATTTCTTAAGAACTCTCTTACGTAAACTTCAACCAACAGATCATCTCTACCGAACCTGCTCTTTAAACATTCTACTGCCTTCGTATAATTTTCCCCAATAGGTGGAAACTTTCAGTAATTTCTCGAGCACGAGACCCTTTCACTGTAGCTTGCATTAAGTATTGAAACGTATCTTCCGGTGCAATATCCGGATCCTTGTCTATTTTTTCAAACTGGCCCCTGAACTGTATCCACTGTTTTACATCGCCATCAAATTTCCTTAGTTCTAATTTAGGTAGTTTGAATTTTCTCTTACTCACAAGATCTACACTGCTACAATCACTGTTGTCTTGAGCGATGCCTCCTGAAGGTAGAATATATTCAACACTCACCTCTATATCAAGAAATTGACGTTGATAGTCATCGGCAAGTCTACATTCGTCGTCCAAGTCCTCTTGGCCGAGGTCAAGTTTTAGACTTACGACCTTACCATCCAGCTGCAGGAGCTCATCATTTTTCTTCCGAAGTAAAGAAAGGGAAACCTGAACTTTCCTTCGCTTTTCATGAGCTGTCATCTGGACGTCATCAATTTCACCTTTGAGGTTATTCAACTGCCTCGAAAACGCCGCCCGTGTTACCTTACGTAGCTTTATCGCTCGATCCAGTTCACGTTGGGTTGTCTCCATAATTAAAATATATTGATATATTTATCCTATCACTGGTCGCCACTTATTTTACTTTTACGCTCACCGGCGTATCGCAGATTCTTTCTTCTTTTATATTTAAGGAAAATATATCAATTCAAAACAAACATTTATTGACACTTCTGGATGCCATGACAGTCAATTTTACAACAGTGGAAAAAGGATAATAGAGAAAAAAAATAACAATCTTAATGTAGCATCTTTGGCCAAAAGATATGACAACCTCGAACAAGGTGACAGAACAGAACCCTGAGGAACTTCGTGTTCTTGGGTATAATATTGCGATATGTTCTACCGACCCTTACACGGAAGAGTCGGACTACATGAAATTCGTAATGAAAGTCGGTAGATTACCACGGAGTCCCCACTCATGAAGGGTGGAAAGGATCTCGTAGCGCCATATGGTGTCGTAGGTAATTCGGAGAAATGCCTCCTGTATGGCGCTCACAAGTCGCACCAGATAGACGGTGGTGGACATATGGGAGCGAAATCTAGACTGGTACCCTGACAGTAAGCCTCTCTCTTCCAGGAACCACACCAGTCGATGGTTCACCATCTTCTCTCGCAGCTTACATAGGACATTTGAGAGGCCTGTATCTGCTGACAAGTTTGGGATCCTTTCCAGCCTTGGGAACCGGTATCATGATCCACTCTCGCCATTGAGTTGGAAACTACCCATCAATCCATATACGATTGAAGAGGACCAACAATTGGTTTATACTGGATTCGCACAGATGTTTTAACATTTGATTCTGTATGTTATCCGGTCCGGGAGACGTATCCCTACACAGTGAAAGCGCACTGCGCAGTTCCCTTTCAGAGAATGGTACATTGTAGGACTCCAAAGCAGTAGTGGCAAAGGACAAGGGGTGAGCCTCCGCCTCCCGCTTCAGAGTCAGAAACGTAGGATCGTAACTCCCAGAACAGGATACATCATTGAAGTGCGATCCAATACGGTTGGCATTGGCGAGTTGGTCCATGATGATGTCTCCGATGATGGAGACTCCGTGTGCCATCAATGATATCGGGAGTCCGGAGATCCGACGAAGCTTAGTCCACACTTGAGATGAAGGAGTATGTGTCGTCATAAACAACACATACTTTTCCCACGTCGTTTTATTACTCTCCCGAATCAGATATCGGGCTCTAGCACGCATCCTTTTGAAGGTGATAAGGTTGGCCATAGTGTTTTGCCTCCGGTAGCATTTGAAAGCACGTCGGCGATCTTTAAAGGCTGCTGCAATCTCTGCTGTCCACCAAGGGGCAAGTTTCCGGTGGGAGTTGCCGGATGAGGAAGGTATTGTTTCCTCAGCAGCAGCCGAAATACCATGCGTTATGTGAATGGTATGATCATAGACACTCTCAAAGGTATCTTAGGCAAAATCAGCACGTGCTGTGAAAGTTGTCCAATCAGCCCGACGGAGAAGCCATCGACTTGGTAATTCGATGGCTCTCTGGTTCGGAAGAGTAATGATAATCGGGAAATGGTCACTAATACAAAGGTCGTTGTGTACACCCCACTGTAGCAGGGGAACCAGCGCACGACAGCACAAGGTGATATCGACATTTGAATAAGTGCCGTGTGCAATAGAGAAGTGCGTAGGTTCCCCTGTGTTTAAGAAATACAGCTCCAGCCACCTGATCAGTCTCTCAAAATCCCTCCCTCCATCACTAGTGGTAGCGGAGCCCTAGATGGTGTTGTGGGCATTAACATATCCCAGAAGGAGAAAAGGAGGGGGGGGGGGGGGGAGGGAGCTGAGAGACTAGATCCACCAGCTGGTTTCAATCCAGTTGAGAATCAGGTGGAATGTACACGTTACATACTGTGGCCATTACTGGCGACGAAGTACGAACCGCAACTGCCTCTAGCTGAGTACGCAACGGCACCTCTTCACTAAAGAGGCTAGAGTGGACGAGAATGCAGACGACACCGACGGCCACAGCTCCATCCACCGGGTCTTCAGAGAAGAGGTTGAAGTAACGCATTATTGTCTCACGTCCAGGACGAAACCTGGATTCCTGAAGACAGACAATTTGTCGAAAACGAAGATATTAATTGACGTAACTCATTGAGATGACCAGAATAGCTATTACAGTTCCCTTGTAAGTAGAAGTGGGTCTTCTACTTACGCTTGACCGTTTGCCACCATTCCTCATCTCTAGTTGGATATGATGGGGCAGGAGAGCGCACCTCAATCTCCACATCTCGGTCCGAAGACAAAGAAAATGGAGCGGGTAGTCCCCTGGATGGCGCGCGGTCCTCGTCGGACTTCACGAGTCTCGCTCTTGGGGAAGAGCGAGAGCGGTGTCGAGGGACTTTCTCCCGGTCCGAAGACTGGGTGTCTGTCCCCGACATGTCCCGAAGAGATTTCTTTCTTGATCGGCGCTGACGTCTATTTGGGGAAGTAGATGGTCGCTTCCCCACAGACGCCAGTTCCTTACAAAACATGACCGCTCCTGCTGACACCACTCCACTGGTGGTGGTGGGAGTGGAATGGCCAGCAGATACCTAAGCAGCCCTGTCTCTAGGAGAGGAAGAGAAACGGCGCTGAACCGTTCCTCTCTCCTCCGCTGATGTATTTTCCTATTTGTAGGGGAGGTCCTCCATACGGACGAGTTTGGCTTCAGCCGGCTTCCCTCCCTTGATGGTCGTGGGAGCGGGAAGGCCAGCAGAGACAGTAGCCACTCCGTCAGGAGGAGGGCGAGAGAGATGGCGACGAACCTTCTCTCTCATCTCCACTACTACTTTTGTCATATCGGGTGGACTGGAAGAAGGACCAGCCCTGGTCGGCAAACTCTTCTTTCCCCTGTGAACTGAGGAAGACATGTTAGCCGACCGGTTCGAAGAAGAAGAGGACTTCTCCGATTTCGCCGGTTTAGATGATATAACTGTCGCCTTCTTTTCCTTGCCCGAAGAAGGTTGTGGGACCTCCTTCGGGCAGACAATTTTCGCTGGTACAGCGAGGGGTGATTTCAAATCTGCTGAATTACCGGACGTCGAGGGTACTACACTGGGAACTGTGACAGCAGGGGTGAATGAGGGTGTCGCTGCGGCCACAAACGTCACCCGAACTTCGGGGGCATCCATATCACAGTACCTCTTGCGAGCATCGTGATATGACAGCCGATGCAATGTTCTGATTTCTTGGATTGTGGCTTCTTTACAGAACTCAGGGCACTGCTTCGATCGTGGAGAGTGGCTTCCTTGGCAGTTATACCAGGCCCAAAACAACTGTGAACATGAGGGAGGAGCCAGATTCACGCGCTCACCCGCGCCAGCCAATTGCATAGCGCGGCGTTGCCTAGTTGACTACACAATCTGGGCTCGCTGTGCCGTACGAAATCCCTATTTCTCTCCGCGCACGAAAATCATTAATTATCCAATTATTTAGATGAACCTATGTTATAGAGCTAAACATTCTGAAGCTGACTGTGCAAACCCCATGACGATACGACCAGCCGTTCGGGAGATATCTTCTGCTCTTGAACTGAAGGGATAATTAGAGCGAAGAATGGTTAGGTGTTGAAATATTTAGTTTCGCTGGGGAAGATAACAGTGACAGCATGGCTGTATCAATTCAGTAGTGGAGCTTATAGAAGTTAGTGCTGTGAGCTGATGTTTTGAACTCATAACAATGTTCCGTAGCAAGCCGAGTGGCAGTCGAACAGCGAGGCAAGAACAATATTTTTCAGGGTATACGGCCTTTTAAAGAATCTTTCGAATACAGAAGTACGTGAAAACACAAAATCTGATAACCTGTGTTGTTGTGTTGTCGGCAAATATGTTTTCTTTTTTTTAATTGAGTCGAATAAAACTCACCTCTTCACAGTCTTACCTCACGAGGCATAGAGTACCCGGTTCTAACCCTAAGACCAGAACTAAATGTCTTGCTTGAGCCGTGAATCGAATCTGGACATCATGGGTGACAGCAAGAGTTGTTGTTGTTGTTGATTATTATTGTTGTAGGGGCTTTGTGACATCGTGGTCATGTAGCCCCGTGTATTTGGGTGTGTGTGGAATTTATCTGTTAACCTGTGACACTGTGATGTCTTTACTAGTGTGTATATTTGTAATTGAGGAAGGATTTGCGTAGGAAGCGGCCGTGGCCTTACGTTAGGTACCATCCCGGCATTTGCCTGGAGTAGAAGTGCGAATCCACAGTAGAACCACTTCCAGGATGGCTAAGGTAGGAATCCAACCCACATATTCCTAGGTTTGCATCACGAGGCTGAGTGTACCGTGTTCCAGCCCTCAGACCAGAATTACATTTGTTGGGAATCGTACCCGGGACTCCGCGGTGACAGCCAAGAATGGACAGCAATGTGCTAGCCAGTACACCACAAGGTGGTCTCCAATAAACAAAAAATTATCCCAAAAATTGTATTCTCTGTTTCTATTACCTTATAAAGGGCTACCAAGCAATGTTATTCAGAATGGCTTGGGGTGTAGATTACGTCATGTGATATAATAACGTTGTAATTGTTGTTTCATTTGAGGGGCTTGGACATATTCGTACTTTAGCCCCGTGTACTTGTCTGAAAATCTGGGTTACTGTGGTGTCTGTATTAGAGTGTGTGTATTATTATTATTCTGGTGAGGATTGGGAAGGAGGCGGCCGTGTCCTTAAGTTAGGAACCATCCCGGCATTTGCCCGGAGTATAAATGAGAAACCACTTTCAGGATGACTGAGGTAGGAATTTTACCTACATCTTCCCAGCTTTGCCTCACGAGATTGAGCGAACCCTGTTCTAGCCCTCAGACTAAAATTAAATAGCTTGGCAGAGCCGGCAATCGAACCTGAACCTCCTGCGCGACAGCCAAGAATGCTGGTCGCTGGTGGTCACTTTCACGAATAACGTTTGTTTGGCATCTTATATCTGCCTCATATCACATTGTGTGCAATCCGTTGTGAGGATAGATATTCGAAGGATCAGGTCCCCCAGCTCGTACATGCGCTTGCATTCGGAGCGCCTTGTGTTCTGGGGGAAGGTCGTGTGTATACTGCGAGCGTAGAGCTGTGTCATCTCTGTCAGTCTCACTGTGGCAACAGCGCTCCGCTGGACGCACGCTAATGGGCGAGCCCATGTTCACAGTTGTTTTGGGTCTGGTATAGGACAAATCGGGGGAGGCGTACACCTCTCACCCTCATGTGTCCCCTTGTCACACTCTCTACACACGGCCTTGGCAGTGCACCAGGCAGAAACATGCCCGAATTTCTGGCATTGATAACATCACATAGGTGGAGGGATGTACGGTCGAACATCGCAGTGGTTCGATGTGACCTACATCTGCTTAGGTAAAACATCACCCTCAAAATGGAGAATAAAAGCGCCGGTATCGACGCTGTTCTCTCCAATCATTCGGGTGATGCGCCCAATCTTGGTGACGCCTATCTTCCCCAGATTCCGCAACAATTCCGCATCGCTATTCAAAATGAATTTACGATGGAAAATAACTCCACGGACCTTATTCAGCGTTTCGTGTTTTGAGACCTTAACGGGAATTTCGCTGAAATGCGTGCATTCCAGCAACGTTTCGGTTTGCTGTCGGCTAATTGTATGCAGTAGGAGCTGTCCGTTCCGGAGCTTGGAAATCCCGTTTAGATCTCCAAATTTCCCCTCGAATTCCTCGGAAAAGATCATTGATTTCACCACTTTGAAATAATCCCCGTCTGTCCTGATAGCTACCTGGTAGCGATGTGACTTGTCAACAGGGAAACGTGCATTGAAAGTTTTATCCCTGATCCGACACTCAAGAGACGGCTATTTAAGGGGGCCACCCTCTGATGATTTATTGGGCCGCTTTCGCGTCATCCTGAAATCACCCTCCCCGAATACAACCTACTCCGAACGAGGGTCATCACTGTGGGCACCACCCAGCCAAGGCAATACCTACCTGGCATAGCAGGTATTGCCCGGGGTCCCAGTGCCTTGAATAGGCACTTCCCCCTCGGCATGCACAGTGATATGTTTGGCGAAATTATTCGGCCGTGCAGGGACCTCCGTTGTGAGGCGGATACCACTGCAAGGGTACATGGCGCACCCACCTGACGGGATGGGGAATACCGTCCAGGCTTTCTGGCCAGATGGCCAAGTTGGTGGCCCTTCCGCAGGCAGCATGACGTTTATTTCTAAGGGTCAAACCAAAAATGGGACCGGAAGTCGGAAAAGACCTTTTACAGGCAGGGGATACCGTAGATGAATTTTCTCTTCCCATCAACAGGGAGTCTTCAAAATCAAAGTCAGTCATGTCAGTCTGTCTTGTCGGCCCTATTAGTGTCCTCCTACGACAAGCAGAGCATACCGTGTGTGTATTCTAACCCGCAACCCACACGGGGGTGTACCTAAAAGGATGTCTGTCGCACCCAATGGGGATTACCCACACTCCAGTAATACATATTATGACGATAAACGGTTCCATTGTTGTGGAATCGTGCTTCGTCCGTAAATAAGATGGTCGCTATAAAGCCGGATCAGTTTCAACAGAACGCCACCCGTGCTTCGAAATCATGACCATGTATCTCCAGGTGTAAGTGCAGATGGTACGGGTGAGACCAGTGAGTGTGCATTATCCGCATAACAGACACTCGGCTGATGTTCGTCTCCAGTGCAATGGCCCATGTGGTAGTATGAGGGTGACGCCGGATATCGTCAAACACAACCTCTTCACTGTGAGCAGACGTCACGCGATGATCTCAAACAGGCCGTGTTTTTCCCAGGGATCCAGTATCTCCCAGGCGTCTTTCCACACTCCGAAATACCATGCCTGTCGGTCGTTGTCTATCCGGATAGAGTTCTTGGTACAGGCGATGCGCCTGGTATGCATTCTGTCGAGCTCCTCCATTAATATAACATATTCAGGCGCGGATTCAAGGGGGGGGGGGGAGTCACGGGGGTCATGACCCCCCCCCCCCTCCCCCAAACGGAGAACACTTTTTTTACAAACTCAGAAAACCAAAACAAAATAACCAGACAAATGAAACTTAACGAATTTTAACTGAAAAACAGTTTTTTTTTTTCATTTTATTCAATACTGAAAATTTCTTTATTGCAATTATTGTGTTCTGTTACAACTGTACTTATTTACTACTTCATACCTGTTATATAAAAACGAGTATTTATATAACAAAATCAACTCGTCTATTTTGTTTAGCAAGCCTTGTGATTACTGAATCGATGTTTATAGTGATGTCACGATGAATGTGCAGCAATGCACGAATAGGAATTTGGGGCTTTTTTCGCACCAAAAAAATTTTCCGACGTCCAAACTGCAAGGTTGGTTGGCAATTTAAGCTGTGACTTTCTCCCTTTGTCGGTACCAACCCGACTTGCCGAAACTGCAAGGTACTTTGGTATTTTTCTCGAAGCTCGATGTAAAAGTCGCAAAACACGCCGTTGCAATTTGTACGAATATTTTAGGTGCGCTAAACGCATCAAATTTCTATCCATGTAGCTTGCAAAAAATTGGTCTGGTTTTGTACGTTTGGTTATTTTGTGATTGCGTTTTTAGTGATACCATTTTGCTTAACTATTTCGATTCTCTGACCCCCCCCCCAAGCCAAACACTAGATCCGCGCCTGAACATATTCATATGCTCTTCGCTGGAATACATCTCGAGGCAGTGAATACGCTTCGTGTTGTGAATTACGTCGAAGGAGCGAGTTCGCGCAGCTACATACTGACTTGCCATCGCATGTTGTTTTCGTTCCAATGGGGCACACTTTGCCCTAACTGTGGTCTACGAAGCTTGGAACATGTACGACGTAGCTATCTGGTTGCCTGTGCCCTAGCCAGAGACAATCACCTCCTCATCCTTGTCCAATCCAGCACCTTAGCTTATGCAATGATACACACGGTCTTCTTTTCTTTTTCTTTTTATTTGATCGCTTACCCTCCAAGCTCGGCTTTACCCTCGGACTTTGCGAGGGATCAGTCCTCTACCGTCGAATTCCAGGACAGTGCCTCGGAGCTGAACACACCTTGACAGCAGATACAACTGGCGATGGTGACAAGCCAATCGCCTGTGACCACGAACTTGGGTCTAATGAAGGAAAGGGCAGCGAAGGGAGTGGGAAGAAAGATGCCGTGGTCCTGTCGAAAGGAACCAACCCAGCAATCGCCTGGAGGAGACGTGGGTAACCACGGAAAACCACTTCTAGGATGGCTGAGGCAGGAAGCGAACCTGCCTCTACTAAGTCTGTGTGCCCCACGAGGTTGGGTGAACCCCGTTCCAGGCCTCAGACCAGGAACAAAATTTCGTGGCAGAGCCGAGATTTCAACCCGGGCCTCCGCAGTGACATGGTCTTTTACAGAGCCAAATAAACAAATCGTGTCGCCTCCGTGGTGTAGTGGTCAGCGTGCATAAATGCCACCCCGTAGGTCTGAGGTTCGATACCCGGCTCTAACAAGAAATTTGACAAGTGGTATGAGGGCTGAAACGGGGTCTACTCAGCCTCGGGGAGAAGAGTAGAGTGGGTTCGATTCCCACCTCAGCCATCTTCGAGTGGTTTTCCGTGGTTTCCCACTTCGTCTTCGGGCAAATGCTGGAAAGGTACAGTACCTAACCAAAGGCCACGACCGCCTCCTTCCCTCTTCCTTGCCTATCCCGCTCACTCTTCCCATCCCCTCATCAGGCCACTGTTCACTTCGCAGGTGAGGCCGCCTGGGCGAATTGCTAGTCACACTCCCCAGTTGTATCCCCTGATTCAGAGCCTCAAGTTGCAGGACACCGTCCTTCGCTTAGTCCGTGGGAAAAGCCAACCCAGGAGGGTAAAAAGATAACGAAAAAAAAAACTAATCAGTCTGTGAAAACGATTAAGTATATAACCTTGCCACTTGCCTGGCAACTCCAATCGCGCGCTTGCCATGTGAGCTACTGCGACATTTGACCTGCAACGCGCACCTCTCGGTCTATACAATACCTGCTCTTGGTGTGTGCGTGCACCTCTTGTTTTCAAGTGTGTGTTCTGCGTATCTCGGCTCGTTTAACGGGTTCATTCGAGGTACCCATACTGAATTAATAGTGGCGCTCACGATTCCTGCTGTCTTCCAGCCCGTAAACACACATCTCGTTATATTACCCCGGTTTAGGGAGAGGGACCTATGTCTTTCAGAATTGTAGTACATGTGACAGTGCATAAAACTGGATCGCAAGGGGCCAGTGGACCGTTCGGTATGTAGGCCATAGAGTTTTGTAGACTACTATTACCTGAAGATACCGGTTGAGTTAACCGTGCTCGTTACGGCGTGACTGCAGGCAGTCGCTCACATCCGGTAGGCGAGGAGGCTCGAAACCCTCCACCGGCAACCTTGAAGATGGTTTTCTGTAGTTTCCTATCTTCCTTCCAGGCAAATGTCGGGGTTAGTCCCCAACTATAGGCCACAGCCTCTACCTTCCAATTCCTCATCCTTACATTCACATTTTCCTCGCCAGACAACCACCACACGGGACGGTACTTGTAGCTCACCCCATGGGTGTCCGCATAGAAGTAGCTGAAAACTTGAGCGAGCCGAACATGTACTCGGACACTCCCGGCACTAAAAGCCATACGCTTAAAAAATATAATATAAGAACATGAAGATAATTGCGTAAATATATTATTCAAACTTCAATCGCATAATTAGGACACAAGAAATAATAAGTATTTCCGTGAAGAAATGTGTAGCCTAGTTTCATTTATCCTGCTTATGTTAATTGCCTCTATCAACATACAAAATTCAGTTTGATTGCTGTAATAGATTCGTAGATATTGAGAACCGTCTAAATATATCGGATAGTCGACATGTTGGATTGTTATATATGTAGGCCTTAGAGTTATGTACTATTACATGAAGATTATTGTGTAAGAGTATTATTCAAACTTCAATTGCATGATTAGGACACAATAAATGGTAAAAACGAGATTTTAAAATTTTGCACAGCCTCCATCTTTTGGTTCTAAAAAAAATTGAAATAAATTAGATGCCAGTGGATTAAAATTTGTATAAGCATATACCATACCAAGTTTCACTGTGCTCATCTTTTTCAATATTCGCATTTCGCGTCGCCGTCAGGTTGGATTTGTGATCACCAGGTTATGAAAGTTTCATAGGTGAACTTATGTTTATAGCCTCTATCAACACACAAAATGTCAATTTGACTGCTGTCAGATTATCAGATTTTGTGATCCGTCTAAATATTTTGGATGCTCGCCATGTTGGATTGTAACATATGTAGGCCATAGAGTTATGTACTATTAGATGACTATTATTGCGTAGGTTCATTATTCAAACGTTGATTTCGATTGCATGATTGCGACACAAAAAATTAAAACTTAATTTTAAAAATTTGCACAGCTGCCATCCTGAGGTTATGTAAATAATTTGACAAAAATATATGTCAGTGCATTGCAAAGTGTATAAAGAATTGCTGTACCAAGTTTCACTGCGTTCGGATTTTTAACCCGCCAGAAAATTCTATTTAAATGTTTCAAATTCGCATGGTCGCCATGTTTTTGTAGTTAACAGGTTTATGAAAGTCCCTTGAACGATTTTGTAGTAGTGCCTTTTATCACCGTACAAAATTTCAGGTTGATATGAGTAATAGATTCGGAGATATAGAATGACAGTGAAATATTTCGCACAGCCGCCACGTTGGATTGTCGAAACGTAATAAAATTTGTAGGGCACGGTCGGGGTCGGCCAGAATAGTACTATGACCTTACCGAATTTAATTGAAATCTATCCAGCCACTTAGATTTTATTAGTGGGGCGTGGGGGCTCACACACGGACAGAAGGTGAACCATAAGCCTATTTTTTTCATAAATAGAAATAGGCTAAAAGCGAGATTTTAAAATTTGACACTGGCGCCATCTCGTGGTTAAAAAACAATTAAGTTTGATTGCTGTCACAGATTAGTTGACATTGAGAATCGTCTAAATATTTCGGATGGTCACCATATTGGATTTTTATATACTTTGTAGGCCATAGAGCTATGTACTATTGGATGATGATAATTGCATAGGTTCATTGTTCAAACGTTGGTTTCGATCGCATGATTAGGACACAAGAAATTAAACCTTAATTTTAAAATTTCGCACAACCGCCATCTTGAAGTTATGTAAACAATTGAGCTGAATAGGATGTCAGTGCATTACAAGGTGCATACCATTTGATGTACCATGTGTGACGGCACTCGGATGGTTTAAATTCGAGAAAAGTCTATTTAGATATAACAACTTCGCTTGACCGCTATGTTCGTTTTGTAAAGAGGTTTTTGAGAGTCCCATCGTTACACTTCTATTAGTGCTTTCTTCCACCATACAAAACGTCAGGGTGATATCTGTAATAGTTTCGGAGATTTGGAATGCCGGTGAAATATTTTGCGCAATTGCCAAGTTGGATTGGTGAGATGTAATAAAATTTGAAGAGCACAGTCGGGGTTGGACAAAATAGTACTATGACCTTACCGAGTTTCGTTGAAATCGCTCCAGCAGTTTAGATTTTATTAGGGAGGGGAGTGAGGCGACAGTCACATACAAACACACACATACGTACACACACACGGACTATATGTGATGTCATAGGTCTATCTTTCATAAATGTAAATAATAAAGGAAGCTTTTCAGTCGGTCAACATGACTGAATAGCTTTCATTATTAGAATTAAGCATCACTGAAAAATGGCTTCCATCACTACTAAATGAAAGTAGGCCAACAAGTAAACGAAAATCAACAACGGGAGGTTTAATTTAGAAAAGAAATACTATTATTGGTCACAAAGGAGCTAAAGTTCCGCTAACCCGTACCTTGATGCTCGGTACAGTTGGGAGTCGAGTTCCGACTGTAATGTTTCAGGGCTGTAACGTTCCACACACTCGTTCTGAGTTCCAAGTTACAGTTCCGGAACGATACCGCAAGCCAGCTTGGGGCCGCGTTATAGCATACGTTACGTAACGTGATACACAGCGGTACGTAACGCATTTCAGTTCTGTTCCGTGTCCCGGATGATTAGTTTAGTCGTTTATTAATGTTAAGTTTTGTCCAATTGAGTAGCTACAATTGAGATTTGGTAAAGATGGCGGCAAAATAAACATGACACTGAGGTGCCCTTTTCTAGTGCTACTTCTGTACAAAATGTCATGTTTCAATTGATAGGGGGGAGCCGACATATACACACACAGATACACAATGTTTCTTGAATAAAAGTCCCTTAATACTAGCCACGTTCTTCTACTGGCAGTGATCTGTAAGAAAATCAGGCATTTTTAGTCTACTTTTGACATTTTGCAAAAATGAGGAAAAAGTTGACTTATGAGATCGATCCGGGAAAATGTGTTTCTGTCTGGCTACCTGTCTGTCTGTCTGGCTGGCTCTGTGTGTGTCTCCCCCCCCCCCCCCTATCAACTCATAAACGGCTTCAGCAATCGAAACCATTTTTAGTATGAGTAAAGATGAATACCGGAATATCTCAAGCCCATATTTGAAAATGATGTCAGTGCTACCAACTGCTGAAAAAAAACGCACTAGAAATTTGAGCTCCATGTTGGATATCTTGCAAGGTATGCATGGGAGCTATTCCAAAATTGGCACACAAGTAGATAATGCTATTTCTGTTTAATTTCCAGGAGGCCATACGTGACAATGTTGCCAAAATAATTTTAAGCTTTCTGATAGGTCTAGTTTTTAAATGCATATAACTTCTGCACTATCAATTGGATTTCAACCAAATTTTGTATGTAATATTTGGACATAAACAGATATGGCTGAGCGTATTCTTAAGAACCAACAGGGCTGCCAACTGTTAATAATTGCTCTCTCTATTTTTTATCCAAATACCAAAATATCAGAAAGTATGCAAGCCGACAGCTTTAAACTATGCACACATTTAGTACCTTAAATTTTAGATTAATTTGGAGTAACTTATATAGTCAGTTCTACCAACATGATTCTAAGCCTGCTGATAGCACCAAATTTTAAATACATGTAACTCCTGTACTATCAGTTGGATTTCAACCAAATTTCGCATGTGCTATGTGTACCATAACAGATATGACTATGCTTATTCTTAAGAGGAATCAGGGCTGCCAACTGTTAATAAATGCTGTCTATATATTTTTCCCTAATATCAATAAATCAGAAAATATGCAAGCCAGCAGCTCCATACTTTCCACACGTATAGCACCTTGCATTCTAGATAAATTTGGAGTAATCAATATAAGACAGTGCTACCAACATGATTCTATGCCTGCAGATAGGTTCAATTTAAAAAAAACATGTAACTTGTATACTAAAAATGGATCTCATCCACAATTGGCACAACAAGATATCATAATATTTCAGATCATTTCTGACCAGCACACGCATGACATTGTTGCCAAACATGCGTTTACGCATGCTGATAAATCTAGAGTCTAACTGCATGTAAAGTTCATTGGAATTCAACCAAATTGTGTATTCTGTACCTTAAGAGATGGAACGAAGATGTATATATTAAGTCGCCAGGGCTGCCAACAGTACTGCTCTATTAGACTACATTATACCAGGTATATTTCGAACTAATTAGACATTTCGATATTAACAACTTAATTTCGTCATTATTCTAGATAGGTTCATATACACTAGTTTAATCATTGGTATGAAACTTAATTTTAGGAAAAGTAGGCTCTTTAGTTCGTCACGGAACTTCTTGTTAGGGTTTTAATATGTGTTTTAAATTTGTTGCAGATGATTATTTTATCATATTTTCATACATCATGTTGCGGTATGTTGATTTAGGCGTTCAATTTTCCATCCTTCTTTATGGTGCACCATGTAAGGTTTAATACCAAGGGACTTTTTAGTGTTACGCTATACATTTATCTTATGTCTTTGATATTTATCAATTCATTCATATCGGCTGATGTTGTTGTTTGAGTCTTCAGTCTTTTGACTGGTTTTATCCCGCTCTCCATGCCTCGCTGTCCTGAGCTAAGCGTTTCATCTCCACACAGCTACCACACCCCACATTCGAGGCAAACTGTTTAACATATTCTAATCTCGTTCTACCCTTACAGTTCTTGTCCTCGACCTTCCATCCATAACTAAGTTTGCTATTCCTGGGTGTCATAGTATGTGTCCTACCAACCTATCTCTTCTCTTCATTAGCAGTCGCCAGAAACATCTCTCCTCTCCCACTCGCCTTAATAGCTCTTCGTTTGTAACCCTCTCTTCCCATCTGATCTTCATCATTCTCCTGTAACACCACATTTCTAACGCTTCAAATCTCCTCTTTTCTGCTGCATCAATAGTCCAATTTTCACTTCCATAGAGTGCCACGCTCCATGTCAACAGATTCCTCTTCTGTAGAAATGCCTTCCTTGCCTGAGCCAACCTAATTCTTATATCCTCTTTCCTCCATCAATCACTTGTTATTTTGCTTCCTAAGTAACAGAAGTCTTCTGTGATTCGGAGATATAGAATGCCAGTGAAATATATCGCACAACCGCCATGTTGGATTATTAGAACGTAATAAAATTTGTAGGGCACGATCGGGGTCGGCCTGAATAGTACTATGACCTTACCGAATTTAATTAAAATCCATCCAGCCACTTAGTTTTTATTAGTGGGGCGTGGGGGCACACACACGGACACACACGGACAAAAGGTGATCTCATAAGCCTATTTTTTCATGAATAGAAATAGGCTAAAAACGAGATTTTAAAATTTGACACAGGCTCCATCTCGTGGTTAAGAAAACAATTAAGTTTGATTGCTGTCACATATTAGTTGACATTGAGAAATGTCTAAATATTTCGGATGGTCACCATATTGGATTTGTATATACATGGTAGGCCATAGAGCTATGCACTATTGGATGATGATAATTGCGTAGGTTCATTGTTCAAACGTTGGTTTCGATCGCATGATTAGGACACAAGAAATTAAACCTTAATTTTAAAATTCCGCACAGCCGCCATCTTGAAGTTATGTAAACAATTGAGCTGAATAGGATGTCAGTGTATTACAAGGTGTATACCATTTGCTGTACCATTTGTGACGGCGCTCGGTTGGTTTAAATGCGAGAAAAGTCTATTTAAATACAACAACTTCGCTTGGCCGCCATGTTCGTTTTGTAAAGAGGTTTTTGAGAGTCCCTTAGTTAAAATTATATTAGTGCTTTTTTCCACCATACAAAACGTCAGGGTGATATCTGTAATAGTTTCGGAGATTTGGAATGCCGGTGAAATATTTCGCGCAATTGCCAAGTTGGATTGGTGAGATGTAATAAAATTTGAAGAGCACAGTCCGGGTTGGACAAAATAGTAGGCCCTACTATGACCTTACCGAGTTTCGTTGAAATCGCTCCAGCAGTTTAGATTTTATTAGGGAGGGGAGCGAGGCGACGGTCACATGCAAACACACACACGGACTCTTTGTGATGTCACAGGCCTATCTTTCATAAATGTAAATAATAAAGGAAGCTTTTCAGTCGGTCAACACGACTGAATAGCTCTCATTATTAGAATTAAGCATCACTGAAAAATGGCTTCTATCAATACTAAATGAAAATAGGCCAACAAGTAAACGAAAAGCAACAACGGGAGGTTTAATTTAGAAAAGAAATACAGTGCACTCCCGATAATTCGGGTGCGGATAATTCGCTTTGCGGTTAATTCGCGGGTCTCCAAATATATTTTTAAATAGAAATTCTCACGGCAACTAATTATCAAGCTAAGCAACCTCCCCGTCATTTAAAATAATTTTCGTGGGACGCAATGCGAAAAGACGAAATCATTGACATTCGAGAAGACTGAACTGCGTTTCTCTGTGATGGAACAGTAGTCCTACTTGCGCAAGTTCGAAACATACGAGTAGGTTGCCGCGAGTGGTATAGCATAGATTTCCTTTATCTTCGAAGCCCAAACAAGACAAGAGGAATGCGTCTTCACTGGGAACCTACCCTCCCTTTCCCAACAGCCACACTCAAAGGTCGCTGACCTGTGAGTTGTGAAGGGTGGATGCGCGGACAGCGTATTGTAAACAGGGATTATTGCGTAATGACGTAAACTTTCGCGAGACATAGAGCGTGTTTGTTGGATGCTCTTCATGCATTGAACCAGTCATAAGAGAAAAATACCGCTACAAAAGCAAGCTCTTGCCGACATCTGTAACGACGATATTTCGAACGGGCAAGTTAGACGCCGATAAAGACGATTATGATTTAAGACATGAAGGCAAAGATGAAATAGCGCGGAATTTGACTGTTGGTGAGGAAACCTGAGATCCAGTTGATATCGAGTGCGGGAGTAATGCAACGGAAATCCCGAAAGTTTCCCACAGTCTCTAGTCACACTTATCTCTTATATAGAAAAACGAAATGAATTTTTGTTCTCTTATAATGTTTTCTTCGGAAATGTGCACTCGAAAATTAGAATAAACGATCTAAGAAACAAAATGGAATTACTTTTTTTTTTTTAATATTATTGTAGGCATAATCCACATAGGCCTTCCTCTAGCCTAGCATGTCTTATAGGACACTACAATCAAGTGTTATAATTATTATTTTGCGTGTTCAAGCCTATTTCAATATTTTAATCAATAGTTTTGTTTTTACTAGGCTTAACAAAAATAACTGCGGATAATTCGCGGTTTTCAATAATTCGCGGAATTTCGTGCATTAATTACCGCGAATTACCGAGAGTGCACTGTACTATTATTGGTCACAAAGGAGCTAAAGTTCCGCTAACACGTACCTTGATGCTCGGTACAGTTAGGAGGCGAGTTCCGACTGTACCGTTCCATACGTAACGTTCCGCTAACACGTACCTTGACGCTCGGTACAGTTGGGAGTCGAGTTCCGACTGTACCGTTCCAGGGCTGAATCTTTCCACTTGCTAGTACCGAGTTCAAAGTTACACTTACGGAACGATACCGCAAGCCAGCTTGGGGCCGCGTTATGGCATACGTTACGTAACGTGATACACAGCGGTACGTGACGCATTTTCGTTCGGTTCCAGGTCCCTGATGATTAGTTTAGTCGTTTATTAATGTTAAGTTTTGACCAATTGAGTAGCCACAATTGAGATTTGGTAAAGATGATGGCAAAATAAACATAACACAGAGGTGCCCTTTTCTAGTGCTACCTCTGTACAAAATTTCGTGTTTCAATTGATAGAGGGGAGCAGACATATACACACACAGACACACAATGTTTCTTGAAAAAAGTCCCTTAATACTAGCCACGTTCTTCCGCTGGCAGTGATCTGTGCGAAAATCAGGAATTATTAGTCTACTTTTCACATTTTGCAAAAATGGGGAAAAAGTAGACTTTTGAGATCGATCCGGGAAAATGTGTGTGTGTCTGTGTGTCTGTCTATCTGTCTATCTGTCTGTCTGGCTGGCTGTGTGTGTCCTCCCCCCCCCTATCAACTCATAAACGGCTGCAGCAATCGAAAACAATTTTTCGTATGAGTAAAGATGTATACCGGAATATCTCAAGCCCATATTTGAAAATAATGTCACTGCTACCAACTGCTGAAAAAACGCACTAGAAATTTGAGCTCCATGTTGGATATCTTGCAAGGTATGCTTGGGAGCTATTCCAAAATCGGCACACATGTAGATAATGATATTTCTGTTTAATTTCCATGAGGCCATACATGACAGTGTTGCCAAAATTATTTTAAGCTTTCTGATAAGTCAAGTTTTTAAATGCATATAACTTCTGTACTATCAATTGGATTTCAACCAAATGTTGTATGTAATATGTGGACATAAACTGATATTACTGAGCGTATTCTTAAGAACCAACAGGGCTGCCAACTGTTAATAATTCTCTCTCTATTTTTTATCCAAATACCTGTATATCAGAAAGTATGCAAGCCGACAGCTTTAAACTATGAACACGTGTAGTACCTTACATTTTAGATTAATTTGGAGTAACATATATAGTCAGTTCTACCAACATGATTCTAAGCCTGCTGATAGCACCAATTTTTAAATACAAGTAACTCCTATACTATCAGTTGCATTTCAACCAAATTTCGTATGTGCTATGTGTACCTTAACAGATATGACTATGCTCATTCTTAAGAGCAATCAGGGCTGCCAACTGTTAATAAATGCTGTCTATATTTTTTCCCCAAGATCAATATATCAGAAAATATGCAAGCCAACAGCTCCATACTTTCCACACGTATAGCACCTGGCATTCTAGATAAATTTGGAGTAATCAATGTAAGTAAGTGCTGCCAACATGATTCTATGCCTACAGATAGGTCCAATTTAAGAAAACATGTAACGTCTATACTAACAAATGGATTTCATTCAAAATTGGCACAACAAGATATCATAATATTTCAGATCATTTCTGACCAGCACACGCATGACATTCTTGCCAAACATGCTTTTACGAGTGCTGATAAATCCAGAGTATAACTGCATGTAAAATTAATTGGACTTCTACCAAATTGTGTATTCTGTACCTTAAGAGATGGAACTAAGTCGTATATATTAAGTCGCCAGGGCTGCCAACTGTAGTGCTCTATTAGGCTACATTATACCAGGTATATTTCGAACTAATTGGACATTTCGATATTACCAACTTAATTTCGTCATTATTCTAGATAGGTTCATATACTGTAGATTAATCATTGGCATGAATCTTAATTTTAGGGAAGGTAAGCTCTTAAGTTCGTCACGGAACTTCTTGTTAGAGTTTTAATATGTGTTTGAAATATGTTGCAGATGATTATTTTATCATATTTTCATACATCATGTTACGGTATGTTGATTTAGGCGTTCAATTTTCCATCCTTCTTTATGGTGCACCATGTAAGGTTTAATACCAAGGGACTTTTTAGTGTTACGCTATACATTTATCTTGTGTCTTTGATATTAATCAATTCATATCGGCTGATGTTGTTGTTTGAGTCTTCAGTCTTTTGACTGGTTTGATGCAGCATTCCATGCCACCCTGTCCTGAGCTAAGCGTTTCATCTCAACATAGCTACCACACCCTACGTTCGAGGCAAACTGATTAATATATTCTAATCTCGGTCTATCCTTACAGTTCTTGTCCTCGACCCTTCCTTCCATAACTAAGTTTGCTATTCCTGGGTGTCTTAGTATGTGTCCTACCAACTTATCTCTTCGCTTCATTAGCAGTCGCCAGAAACATCTCTCCTCTCCCACTCATCTTAATACCTCTTCGTTTATAACCCTCTCTTCCCATCTGATCTTCATCATTCTCCTGTAACACCACATTTCTAACGCTTCAAATCTCCTCTTTTCTGCTGCACCAATAGTCCAATTTTCACTTCCATAGAGTGCCACACACGATGTCAACTGATTCCTTTTCTGTAGAAATGCTTTCCTTGCCTGAGCCAACCTACTTTTTATATCCTCTTTCCTCCAACCATCACTGGTTATTTTGCTTCCTAAGTAACTTAAAAGAAGTCTTCTGAGATTCGGAGATATAGAATGCCAGTGAAATATTTCGCACAGCCGCCATGTTGTATTGTTGAAAAGTAATAAAATTTGTAGGGCACGGTCGGGGTTGGCCAGAATAGTATTATGATCTTACCGAATTTAATTGAAATCTATCCAGCCACTTAGATTTTATTAGTGGGAGTTGGGGGCAAACACACCGACACACACGGACAAAAGTGATATCTTAAGCCTATTTTTTCATAAATAGAAATAGGCTAAAAACGAGATTTTAAAATTGACACTGGCGCCATTTCGTGGTTAAAAAAACAATTAAGTTTGATTGCTGTCACAGATTAGTTGACATTGAGAATCGTCTAAATATTTCAGAAGGTCACCATATTGGATTTTTATATGCATTGTAGGCCATAGAGCTATGTACTATTAGATGATGATTATTGCGTAGGTGCATTGTTCAAACGTTGGTTTCGATCGCATGATTAGGACACAAAAAATTAAACCTTAATTTTAAAATTTCACACAGCCGCCATCTTGAAGCTATGTAAACAATTGAGCTGAATAGGATGTCAGTGCATTACAAGGTGTATACCATTTGCTGTACCATGTGTGACGGCGCTCGGATGGTTTAAATGCGAGAAAAGTCTATTTAAATACAACAACTTCGCTTTGCTGCCATGTTCGTTTTGTAAAGAGATTTTTGAGAGTCCCATCGTTACACTTCTATTAGTGCTTTTTTCCACCATACAAAACGTCAAGGTGATATCTGTAATAGTTTCGGAGATATGAAATGCCGGTGAAATATTTCGCACAGTTGCCATGTTGGATTGGTGAGATGTAATAAAATTTGAAGAGCACAGTCGGGTCGGACAAAATAGTACAATGACCTTACCGAGTTTCGTTGAAATCGATCTAGCAGTTTAGATTTTATTAGGGAGGGGAGTGAGGCGACGGACACATGCAAACACACACATACGTGCACACACATGGACTATATGTGATGTCACAGGCCTATCTTTCATAAATGTACATAGTAAAGGAAACTTTTCAGTCGGTAAACACGACTGAATAGCTTTCATTATTAGAATTAAGCATCACTGAAAAATGCCTTCTATCACTACTAAATGAAAATAGGCTAACAAGTAAACGAAAAGCAAGAACGGGAGGTTTAATTTAGAAGAGAAATACTATTATTGGTCACAAAGGAGCTAAAGTTCCGCTAACACGTACCTTGATGCTCGGTACAGTTAGGAGGCGAGTTCCGACTGTACCGTTCCACACGTAACGTTCCGCTATGACGTAACTTGATGTTCGGTACAGTTGGGAGTCGAGTTCCGACTGTATCGTTCCAGGGCTGTAACGTTCCACTTGCTCGTACCGAGTTCCAAGTTACAGTTACGGAACGATACCGCAAGCCAGCTCGGGGCCGCGGTATGGCATACACAGCGGTACGTAACGCATTTCAGTTCTGTTCCGGGTCCCTGATGATTAGTTTAGTCGTTTATTAATGTTAAGTTTTGACCAATTGAGTACCCACAATTGAGATTTGGTAAAGATGGCGGCAAAATAAACATGACACTGAGGTGCCCTTTTCTAGTGCTACCTCTGGACAAAATTTCGTGTTTCAATTGAAAGGGGGGAGCACACATATACACACTCAGACACACAATGTTTCTTGAAAAAAGTCCCTTAATACTAGCCACGTTCTTCCACTGGCAATGGTCTGTAGGAAAATCAGGCATTTTTAGAGTTTTAATATGTGTTTGAAATTTGTTGCAGATGATTATTTTATCATATTTTCATACATCATGTTGTGGTATGTTGATTTAGGCGTTCAATTTTCCATCCTTCTTTATGGTGCACCATATAAGGTTTAATACCAAGGGACTTTTTAGTGTTACGCTATACATTTATCTTGTGTCTTTGATATTAATCAATTCATTCATATCGGCTGATGTTGTTGTTTGAGTCTTCAGTCTTTTGACTGGTTTTATTCCGCTCTCCATGCCTCCCTGTCCTGATCTAGGCGTTTCATCTCTACATAGCTACCACACCCTACATTCGAGGCAAACTAACATATTCTAATCTCGGTCTACCCCTACAGTTCTTGTCCTCGACCCTTCCTTCCATAACTAAGTTTGCTATTCCTGGGTATCTTAGTAAGTGTCCTACCAACCTATCTCTTCTCTTCATTAGCAGTCGTCAGAAACATCTCTCCTCTCCCACTCGTCTTAATACCTCTTCGTTTGTAACCCTATCTACCCATCTGATCTTCATCATTCTCCTGTAACACCACATTTCAAACGCTTCAAATCTCCTCTTTTCTGCTGCACCAATAGTCCAATTTTCACTTCCATAGAGCCCACGCTCGATGCCAACAGATTTCTTTTCTATAGAAACGCTTTTCTTGCCTGATCCAACCTACTTTTTATATCCTCTTTCCTCCGTCCATTACTGGTTATTTTGCTTCCTAAGTAACAGAAGTCTTCTGAGATTCGGAGATATAGAATGCCAGTGAAATATTTCGCACAGCCACCATGTTGGATTTTTGAAACGTAATAAAATTTGTAGGGCACGGTTGGGGTCGGCCAGAATAGTAATATGACCTTACCGAATTTAATTGAAATCTATCCAGCCACTTATATTTTATTAGTGGGGGGGGGGGGGGCACACACACGGACGTACACACACGGATGAAAGGTGATCCCATAAGCCTATTTTTTCATAAATAGAAATAGGCTAAAAGCGAGATTTTAAAATTTGACGCTGGCGCCATTTCGTGGTTTATAAACAATTAAGTTTGATTGCTGTCACAGATTAGTTGACATTGAGAATCGTCTAAATATTTCCGATTGCCACCATATTGGATTTTTATATACTTTGTAGGCCATAGAGCTATGTACTATTAGATGATTATTGCGTAGGTTCATTGTTCAAACGTTGGTTTCGATCGCATGATTAGGACACAAGAAATTAAACCTTAATTTTAAAATTTCGCACAGCCGCCATCTTGACGTTATGTAAACAATTGAGCTGAATAGGATATCAGTGCATTACAAGGTGTATACCATTTGCTGTACCATGTGTGACGGCGTTTGTTTGGTTTAAATGCGAGAAAAGGCTATTTAAATACAACAACTTCGCTTGGCCGCCATTATGGAGAAAGTGAACTAAAGCTCTTTCGAGCAATCTACTTCCTGTAGAAAATAGACAGTGTTTTGATTTACATAGTTTTGATTTTGTTATCTTTGAGTGTAGTGTCTTTGGAATGTCTTTGGATGCGATGTTCAGTTGTGTTAATAAAATATTGATTACTGTATATTAAACTGATTTGGTATGGCATATAACTGGCGACCGTGACAGGACTACTGGCAATCTCAACATCAAATAAAACAGAACAACGATGACCGAACGTCGAGTATTACGCGGCGTATTTACACGTGAGGTAAACAAGCTTGAAGAACTGTTAGCGCTTGCTGATGGTGACCACGTGGAGATTCGTAGCAGATATGCTTCACTTGTGGAACGCTACGAGAAGTTGAAACGTCTGGATGATGAAGTTTACAATGAGCTGCTGCTAAAGGAAGACCTTGAAGACATCGTGCTTGAAACAGAGATCAACAATTGCAGTCAGTACGACTTGAAATATTTTAAGGTTAGGGAAAAGTGCAGGCCTTACAAGTTGGAGATCAAGCCGTTTCTGAAGCTAAATTTACTAAAATACATGAAGATAGCAGGCTTAAAGATGAAGATAAATTTGTTTATTTGATTCAGTGTATGGAACCTGTTTCGTGTGCTCAGTAGTTGGTAGAAAACTTTCCTCCTTCAAAGGAAAACTAAAAAGGCTATAGAATTGTTGAAGTCTAGGTATGGGAAGGATGAGTTGCTCATTGAGTACTATGTTAGGGAACTTTTATCCTTGGTGTTAAAGAAGGATAGTTTAAGATTCATAGCCCAACTGTATGACAGTCTGGAGGGACAGTTGAGAGCACTTGATTCCTTGGGCGTAACAAAGGAGAAATATGCTGCAATGTTATTTCCACTAGTAGAGAGTGCCTTGCCAGAGGTTATGTTTAGAACTTGGGACAGGTATCGTGTATCAAAAGAAACGTCTACCAAGGAACCTGACTGTTGCTTGAGTGAATTGTTTGCCTTCTTAAAGACTGAGGTAGAAGGTGAAGAACGGCTTAAGCTAAGACATAGTTCTTTTGAAGTTAACGAGAGGACGGATCGAGTTAAGCAAGATGATAGGACCAAGACTAAGAATAGGGACATACCTTCAGCGGCTTCTTTAATTTCAATAGAGGATGTTTCAGTTAGTAAGGGAAACAGAAATAACAAAGATACGGCTTGTATATTCTGTGGCAGAACCTCACATCTTTCTCAAGACTGTGCTGTAGCTATTGATTATTCTCAAGAAGAACGCCAAGTAACGTTAAAGAAAAAGGGAGCTTGTTTTAGGTGTCTACGACCGGGACATGTCAGTGTTAAGTGTAAGATGTTTGTGAAGTGCCCATTTTGCAAGGGGAAACATTACGCTTTGATGTGTGCGAAAACAGACTCAGATGAACCAAAAGGTAATTCGGTTCCAAAAACAGTTAGCATGATGGCAGGTAGTAATAAAGGACATGTGACCTATCTGCAGACTTTAGTTCCTAGAGTAGTTGTTGGTGGATCCACGCACAGAGTAAGAGTTCTGTGTGACAGTGGATCGCAGAGAAGCTACATAAAGAAGTCTTGTGCTAAGAAATTAGAGTTGGACAAACTGGAAAGGTAACACTAAGTCAAGAATTATTTGGAGGTAGGAAAACAGCACCTGTTTGTTTCGAGTCCTATCAAATAACTTTGCTGGGTATGAACGAGGAAAACAGATGTGAGGTTGCAGTGTTAGGCTCTGATAGTATCTGTGGAGGTGCTCCCCTAGTTGATGCTGACTTGTTTAATTTACTGAGGGACAAGGGAGTTGAACTTAGTGATGTTGGCCAAGATAATGGTGGCAACAGTACTGACATTCAGGTATTGTTAGGAGCTGACGTGTGGGCTCAGATAATCACGCCAGACTTTCTACATGTATACAAGAGTCTAGTAGCTGTGAGAACTTGTTTAGGGTGGACACTTAAGGTTCATCTGAGATCACTTCAACTACTGCCTCGTCTTACACTCTACTTACTTTAACTCAATCAACAAGAGTGGCGGATTTGTGGGAAATTGAGACTTTGGGTATAAAAGATCCTGGCGAACAGATAAAAAAGGAAGAAAGGGAACAAGAAGTTCAGATGTTCTTCGATAGGACTGTGAAGAGAGAAGAGGAATCTGGGCGCTACATTGTCAAACTACCCTGGATTGATGGTTGTACTTCTCTGGAAACGAATCGTGAAATTTCTCAGAAACGATTATTGAACACTTCAAGAAAGTTACGAGTGATGCAGAAATTTCAGGATTATGATGAGGTGTTACAGGAATGGGTAAACAAAGGGATTATCGAAGGTGTTGAAAACGAGGTTTTGGATGGACCTACACATTATTTGCCTCATAGAGCTGTGCTGAAAGATGGTGGCACTACAAAGATAAGGCCGGTGTTCGATGCTTCCAACTAAGACAGAAATGGTCATTCCTTGAATGATTGCCTCGAGCCCGGACCCAACCTCATCGACCTTGTTCCATCAGTGCTGACCAATTTTCGAACCTCTCCTATAGGTCTAATAGCTGATATAGAGAAGGCATTCCTGCAGATTATAATTGATCCTGAAGACAGGGATATGCTCCGTTTTCTCTGGTGGGATAATGATAAGATTACCACTTTTCGACATTGCCGGGTGGTTTTTGGTGTTTGTTCCAGTCCCTTCCTATTGGTTTCTGTACCGAACAACCTTCTGGAAGAGCCCCCAACTCATTTGAAGGAAGTAGCTACAAAAATGAAACCTGCATTTTATGTGGACAACTGTCTTACTGGAGTCGCTTCAAAGGAAGAAATTGGACCCTTTATTTTAAAGGCACAAGAATTGATGTTATCCGCAGGTTTCAATTTGAGGGGATGGGTGAATTCCTTTGATTGTGGTGTTGGTAAAACTGAGAATGTCTTAGGACTTCGTTGGTATTGCGACGTAGATGAACTTGGATGTAACTTCAGCCCGACTACCGGTTTAGTAACCCGAAGAGTGGTACTATCCAGCGTGCAAAAAATATTTGATCCGATTGGATTTTCAGCCCCAGTAACTCTGATTTCCAAGCTCATTCTGCAGAAGACATGGCAGAAAAGTATAGGATGGGATGAGGTTTCACCAGGAGACATTTGTGAGGAATTCTGTCGATGGACTCAGCAGTTGCAATACCTACATGACTGTCGGATACCTAGAAGGATTTTCCTGAATGACAACAGCACTTTGCATGTATTTGTGGACGCTAGCAAAAGAGCGTTTGGTTGTTGCATATTTCTGAGAACGGAAGAAGAAGGTAAGATCAAACTGAGTCTTCTGATGGCTAAATCTAGAGTGGCGCCTCTCAAAGAACTGACACTACCCCGCCTTGAACTGATGGGAGCGCTCCTTGGAGTTAGAATGTCTCGGTTGAGCCTTCGATGCCTACACCGGAATGACATACACACAGTGTTGTGGTCCTATTCAACAGTAGTCTTGGCTTGGATTGCTAATAAAGGGCTTTGGTCGGTGTTCATAGAGAATCGGGTAAAGGAAATTCATGACTACAGTAAGGCTAGTTCATGGAGACACATACCGGGCAGCCTCAATCCAGCAGATCTCCTGTCTAGAGGGTGTTCACCAACACAACTTTGGAGATCCAGATGGTGGGAGGGTCCGTCTTGGCTTAAATGTAAAGAAGAAGAATGCGTATTTAATCGTCCTGAACCATTGTTGGAAGAAGTCAACAGGGAAAGGAGGAAAACAGTTGTAGCTGCTAAGAACACTGCTGTGGAAACTATTTTACTGCTATTAAGTTCACGATTCTCTGGATACATCAAAATCGTTAGGACCATTGCTTGGATTTTGAGATTGAAACAAAGGAATCGTAGAGACCACGTATCAACGGAAATTGATAGCGAAGAATTTCTCAATGCAGAGACGAAACTGTACTTCCTCATCCAGAAGGAAACGCTTTATGAAGAAGAGAGGAACAATTGAAGAATCTGGAGGTGTTCACAGACGATGAAGGAATTCTACACATGAAGTCAAGAGTCGTTGATTCTGACGACACTCCTGAGTATACCTATCCAGTTGTACTTCCATCAAAACATGTGATGGTTGAAAGAATGATTGAACAATTTCATCGATTCCATAACCATGCTGGGACGCACACACTGCTTGTTTTGTTGCGCCAAAGGGTTTGGATAATTAGAGGAAGAAGGACGGTGGCAGCAGTTGTTCGGAAATGCGTGATCTGTCGTCGTAACTCTGCTAAGGGTTTTGAGGTACCTTTTACTCCGTTGCCACAGGATCGAATCAAGGCATCGAGTGTTTTCCAGATCACGGGCACAGACTTGGCCGGCCCTGTGTTTCTACGAGGAGGAGAAAAGGGATGGAATGTGATATTCACTTGTGCAGTTTATCGGGCTGTACATCTGGAATTGATCACTTCACTTAGTACAGTAGCGTATATCCAAGCACTACGCCGATTTGCGGCAAGAAGAGGAAGAGTGAATACCATGTATTCGGACAATGGGACGAATTTCACCGGACTTCGCAGAACCATGGAGCAATTGGATTGGACTGAAATAGAGAGGACGTGCAGCCTTCTGAAGATTAAATGGAAGCTGAACCCTCCCACTGCAGCCTGGTGGGGAGGATTCTGGGAAAGGTTGATTAAGATTCTAAAGGATTTGCTTCGCCGTAATTTGGGTAAAGCTTGCCTAAATTATGAGGAAATGTATACTCTTCTATGCGATTGTGAGAACCTGATGAATAATCGACCTTTGACTTATCTTTCTGAAGAAGATGAACTCAAGCCACTCAGACCCTCCATGTTCCTACAGAGCCTAGAGGGTAATGATGTAACCGACTTAGACCAAATTCAAACCAGCAGTTTAAACGACAGATGGCGTTATCTACAACCTGTTCGGGAGAGCCTGAGAAATCGCTTCAAAAAAGAATACCTGGGATTCCTCCGAGCACGGAGCAAAAAGCAACAGGGATCCATACAAGTAGGAGACATAGTTCTGGTGGAGAGCGACAACAAGAAACGTATCAACTGGCCCTTAGGGAGAGTGGTGGAGCTGTTACCAGGAAGAGACAATGTGACTCGTCTGGTTAAAATTAAGACAGCAACTGGCATTCTTCTTCGTCCAGTACAGCGACTTTATTCGTTAGAGATAAACTGTCTTAACAAATGTGATTCTGTCAACACTTCACAACACCGACTAAGTGAGCCGGTCCTTAATGAAGATATTCCCTGCAGTAACTCAGGAACTGAAAAGGAGAGTGAATTCAAGACTCGTTGTGGTAGAACTGTTAGGCAACTCAAGAAACTAGACTTATAGTGGTTCACATTCCTGAGCTCAATGTTCAACTATAATTTTAGAATGTTTACTTCAGTTTATGAGTGTGTGTTGCAAAACTACCTTTTGCAAGGTGGGAGAATGTGGAGAAAGTGAACTAAAGCTCTTTCGAGCAATCTATTTCCTGTAGAAAATAGACAGTGTTTTAATTTAGAAAATAGACAGTGTTTTGATTTACATAGTTTTGATTTTGTTATCTTTGAGTGTAGTGTCTTTGGAATGTCTTTGGATGCGATGTTGAGTCGTGTTAATAAAATATTGATTACTGTATATTAAAATGATTTGGTATGGTATAGCCATGTTCGTTTTGTAAAGAGGTTTTTGAGAGTCCCATCGTTACACTTCTATTAGTGCTTTTTTCATTCATACAAAACGTCAGGATGATATCTGTAATAGTTTCGGAGATATGGAATGCCGGTGAAATATTTCGCACAGTTGCCATGTTGGATTGGTGAGATGTAATAAATTTTGAAGAGCACAGTCGGAGTTGGACAAAATAGTACTATGACCATACCGAGTTTCGTTGAAATCGCTCCAGCAGTTTAGATTTTATTAGGGAGGGGAGCGAGGCGACGGACACATGCAAACACACACATACGTACACACACACGGACTATATGTGATGTCATAGGTCTATCTTTCATAAATGTAAATAATAAAGGAAGCTTTTCAGTCGGTCAACACGACTGAATAGCCTTCATTATTAGAATTAAGCATCACTGAAAAATGGCTTCTATCACTACTAAATGAAAATAGGCTAACAAGTAAACGAAAAGCAAGAACGGGAGGTTTAATTTAGAAAAGAAATACTATTATTGGTCACAAAGGAGCTAAAGTTTGCTGTGTAGGTTACACTCTGCCTTATATGGCAACACTGCGAGAAGGTGAGTTGGATTCCCATCTAAGACATCTTAGATTGGTTTTCCGTGGTTTCCCACTTCTACTCTAGGAAAATGCGTGGATAGTTCCTAAGTCAAGGCCACGGACTACTCCTTCCCAAGCCATGCTATCATTACAAATACACACGTTACTACAGACATCACAATTACAAAGTTTAGACCTATCAGACAAATTCCATAAAAACCTCAACTACATGGACCGATGATCAATAACCTATGTTCCAAACCTCTATATGGAGCAACAATAAATATTTCGAATCAATGGGATCCATCGTATTGTTTTCAGGAAACATATTTCTAACGTAGGCTACAGTATGACCGCGATCGAAACGAGCAACGTGCCTTACCCTGTCTGATGCGGCACGCACTCAGACTGAAATCAGTATTTTTATTTTTATTTTTATTGATATTTCAAGAAGTAATTATCCTATGTTTGAATAAATAATTTGCCTGGAATTGCATATGGCATCGTTCAAACTGGGATAGTTGTTGACGCAGAAAAAATGTTCTTTTCATCAGGGTTCTAGGTAGGACAGTAGATACTGAAATAATTCCTTAGGCTAGATAGAGTATTTCGATATCATGAAAGAAATGCCCCTAGATTAGATAACAGGTATGTAATTGATATAGTTGTTGTGTAATTAGGCTATTATGTGACAGTTTGTAACAACCAGCGTAACAGTGTAATAAACGCAGTGTTACAATTGCCGTGGTAACTAAATAGACTGTGTAATAGCCGTAATAGTCTACGTAAAAATTCGGTGTAATAGCCATAATGGTTTTAATAGCTAATGGACAGTAGTTCCGGTAACAGTCCTGTAATATTCTGTAGGCCTACATACATTTTGGGAAATGCTGCTGTACTGTTACAGGCTCTGTACCGTTCCACTTTCCGTTGGAACATGAGAACCTGGAACGTTACGCATAGATACCGGGTGGCTGGTTGGTATAACCTGGAACGGTACACAGTGTAACCGGGTACTGGTGGAAACGTTACTCTATTTCGATAACCAAGAACGGTACGCAGAGTAACTTTCCAACTGGTAACGCTGAGGAATCGTTCCAGTCATGTACCGTTCCATACGTAACGTTCCGCTAACACGTACCTTGATGCTCGGTACAGTTGGGAGTCGAGTTCCGACTGTACCGTTTCAGCGCTGTAACGTTCCACATGCTCGTACTGAGTTCCAAGTTACAGTTCCGGAACGATACCGCAAGCCAGCTCGGGGCCGCGGTATGGCATACGTAACGTAACGTGGAACACAGCGTTACGTAACGCATTTCAGTTCTGTTCCGGGTCCCTGGTCGGTGTTAATATACTGAATTCCTACGTTGTTTGGAGTGTTGGTTGAAGCGATATAGCACTCGAGGTATCGAGTGCTGGCATTAAATAAGAATACAGCAAAAGTATGAAGATTTAATAAATCGTAATTATTTTCATCAAATATGATATAATGAATATTTTCACACCAAAAAACGACAACTTGAAGATGATTTATTGTAGGAATTTATTTAATGGGGCCTCCAAACTTTGAGGTAAACCGTATGCGATTTACATTCCACATACAGTAGTCACATGGCTTACAGTATGTCGTTGTACCGATCTCCGCCACCGCGCGCGCTCATTGTTTCCGTCCTATGCACTTCCGTCCCATCCACTTCCGTCTCTTTTCCAAAATCACTCCCACAAAAATGTCCAGCTACCGAGTGCCACAAAAATATCCAGATACCGAGTGGAAAGATGTTACACATCAAAAATCACACATCTTGAATCCCAAGGAGAGAAGGAAGGAAATTGCATTGGCACATGTACTCGACAGCTACACTACGCTCGCAGCCAACGGCTGGGTCAATGGTGGCAAATTAAATTGATTCTTTATTCCTTTCTTGTTAAAATATTGTACGGGAATCGTGCAGATTAACTTGAAAAAAATAAGGCCGTAACTAAAAGTCGATTTGAATGACGTCCAGTTTTCTTGTCCAAATTTCTTCGAACATTATAAGGGAGAAACTTCGCCAAACCATGCGGATCATAACTGATACACTTTGTGCTACACCGATCAAATGGTTACCGGTACTCAGCAATATAGGCCCTTTTTGAGCTGTGGACAAGAATGTTGAAGAATGAACATCTACCTGTTCGTAAGGATATCAGACAGAAATGCTCACGCCTTAAGTCTCGTCAGCCTGCTTGGAAGACGGCTGTGAAGTTAACATCTAGCTTCTTCGACTCCACTTCTTAGTGGTCAACAGAGTGGTCTTTATCCCCACCTCGTGCAATAGTGGACATTGATAATCCATCTACAAAACTGGCAGGCTTCGATCTGCTACGCTGCACCGCAGGAGATGTGGAGTAGGTAGAACAGCATCTACTTAACACACATGGGGTTGGTCAGTTTTCCCCTATTGTGACTGTGGGGAGGTTCGCCAAACAATGAAGCATGTAGTGTAGGAATACCCACTCCGTGCTTTCACTGGCACCATGGAAGACCTCAACTCAGCAACACCGGAAGCAGTGAAGTGGGTAGCGGAATTGGACATTCACATTTAGTGAGACTTACATCACTCGCACTCAATAATGTGTACATTTGAACTGTCGGAGTTGTTTCGTAGATAGTGATGTATTTATTTATTTATTTAGTGTATGGTACAAACACATCACAATACATATTATAATATAAAGATAATTAAAACAGCATGAAACAGAAAGAAAATAACTATATACAAGGCTGAACTCAGATGTCAGATTTACATCCTTTATGTAGTCAATGCATTTTTGTGTAACCATCAGGAACTCAACTGAAGCCCCAGAGACGCCAGTTAGTGGACAATATTGTGTAATATGCTGAATAGTTTGTCTGTCAGTACCGCAGATGGAATTTTCCCCCACCTGTGAAGAGAGTCCGCGCGTCTGCCACAATTTGTTCTTATTCTATTTAGGGTGGACCAAATTCTTCTAGGAAGCTCAAATCCTGGAGGCTTGGTTGTGATGCATGGCATAGTTTGTTGTTCCGGTGAGGCAGAGTCTGTCTGTTAGGTAGTCAACCCGAAGGCTGGTTAGATCCTCAAAAGGCACCGCCGTTAGGTTATGTGGGTAGATACCCACAAAAACCCAAGGCAGCGCTATATTGAGGCATACTAGGCAAAAAGAGGAGTGAGGTAGTTTGCCATTGCTTTCCTCACTGAGTCAGAACAGCAGTCCTAACCCTATGAGTAGAACCTTTCACAGCAATCACAGGCACTGACTGTGCCCCGAATGTCATTACTAAGCACCACCCATACCTCGGTAGCTTCCATATAATCACAGCCATGAGTGAGACTGAGACATAGGTGAAAAGCCACATTTTACTCTAGCCTGTGCCAACAGACAAATGCAAATGCACTGCATTCATCAAGAGATGGCAAACAGGCCCGGTGAGGCAGAGATCGACCAGAAATATATTGGTTTTTTTCCTGTTTTATTTTATTTTTATTTTTTCAAGGTTCGTAAATTGCTTTGACATGACAATTTGTATTTACCTTGTGCTTATCTTCCACTAGATGTGTAAATAGTTTATGGGTTGTCAATATTCTTCACACGCTAAATAAATAAATAAATAACAAGTAGTTCCGTGAAGAATTATACAGCCTATTTTCATATATCCTACATATGTTAATTGCCTCAATCAACATACAAAATTTCAGTTTGATTGCTGTAATAGATTCGTAGATATTGAGAACCGACTAAATACTGCGGATGGTTGCCATGTTGGATTTTTATATATGTAGGTCTTAGAGTTCCCTCACGATGGTATCCTCATCTTGTCGTGATGTGGGGGCTTGAGAGCCCAAATGATCCTGCGAGCTATACCGGCGGAAGCGTGAGTTCCTGGTAGGGCCTCCCATGCCGGGCAGGTCAAAGGTGATGGGTCAGACAAAGAGGGATACCCTGGTCCTCCAGGTTGGGGGTTGATCATGGGGCTAACAACCCCATATCGAAAAAAATAGTCTGTTATGAAACTCCAATAAAATAATAGCCGGACTGATGATAATGATAAACGACCTATGCAAGGAAAAGGAAAATGTAAACGGAAAAATGATATGTACATAGTAACCTGGAATGTGAGAACATTGAACAAACCTGGAGCGTTGAAGGGCCTTAAGGAAGAGATGGAGAAATATAGTATAGGAGTGGCAGCGATCCAAGAGATCAAATGGAGAGGAGATGGTATATTGAGAAGTGATTGATGATGATGATAATTGTTGTTTTAAGGGGCCTAACATCTAGGTTATCGGCCCCTGAATTGAGAAGTGATAACCATACAATAATGTATAGTGGAGGCGACAGTGGAAGAATAGGTGGCACAGGATTCCTCGTGGATAATAGATATAAAACAGCAGTACTGAATTTTAAGCCTGTAAATGAAAGGATATGTACTTTGAGAATGAAGGCACGATTCTTTAATATCACCTTTATATGTGTATATGCCCCCACAGAAGAGGATGAGGATGAGGTGAAAGACACGTTCTACAGTCAGCTTGAACAGGAACTCGAGGGTATAGCAAGGCAAGATGTAAAAATCGTGTTAGGTGATTTCAATGCGAAGGTGGGAAAAGAAGAAGCATTTAGAGACACGGTAGGAAAGGAAAGTCTGCATGAGGTATCAAATAATAATGGACAGAGACTCATCGACTTTGCCATGGGAAATGAAATGATTGTGAAAAGTACATGGCTTCAGAGAAAGAATATAAGGAAAGTAACGTGGTGCCCACCAGATGGAACCACATTCAACCAAATTGACCATGTGGTAATTGATAGAAGACACGCATCTGATATACTCGAAGTTGATAGTTGTAGAGGAGCGGATTGTGACATAGCAGTGTACAGATCTGGAAAGATGAGGAAAGATCTTAGAAGGTACAATGTCTTAAAACTAAAAGAAAAGGAAACTGCCGAAAAACATGAAACACATTTACGGAAGAAGTTGGAGACTAAACAAAATTGGGATTTAGAGGGAGTAGAAGGAAAATGGAGTATAATGAGGGACGCACTACACGAAGCTGCAGAAGAAGTACTGGGGACAGAAGAAAGGATCAAATCTGGTTCGATGAAGAATGTAAAATAGCTATAATGGAGAGGAATGCTGCAAGGGAGAAACTGATAAGTAGACCAACGAGAAACAATACAGAAGAACATAAAAAGAAAAGGAAAGAGGCAGATAGAATGTGTAGAAGAAAGAAACGGGAATCAGAGAAGAAATGGATTGAAGAGCTAGAAGAAGAATACAATAATCAAGAAGTAAGAAAGTACTATAAACGAATACAGGAAGTGAAGAAGGGCTTTCAACCTCGAGTAGTTCTGCAGAGATAAAGAAGGAAATTTCATAGGAGGAGAAGAACAGATTTTAGATCGATGGGCTGAATATTTCAGCGAGCTGCTCAATGCTACTGCAGAGACGGTATTGCTAGAACAGGAGGGTCAATAGAATAACCAACCATGGTGCAAGGATAACACTGATGCAATGCCAGTACCCGTGCCGACGCTGGAGGAGGTTAGTTTGGCAATTAAAAGCTTGAGGAATAACAAAGCCCCAGGGGGTGATAATATTTCAGCAAAGATGATTAAGTGTGATGGGGAACATTTGGCAAAGCTGGTACACCAGTTGATTGTGGAGATATGGGAGAAGGAGGTGATGCCAGAACAGTGGAACACGGCCATTATTTGCCCAATCCATAAGAAGAATGATAAAGCAAAGTGTGAAAATTATCGTGGCATAGCACTGCTTAGTGTGGTCTATAAAATCCTAGCCAAGGTAATGGCTATGAGACTTACACCTCTTGTTGAAGAGAGACTTGGAGAATACCAGTGTGGATTCCGACAGGGTAGATCGACGACGGACCATATCTTCACAATAAGGCAAATAATGGAAAAGTGTTACGAATATAATGAGGATATGCACCAACTATATGTGGATTTCAAACAGGCTTATGATTGTGTAAAAAGGAAAACTCTGTATCAGACCTTGATGGACATGGGATTCCCACCCAAACTAATCAGATTGGTGCAAATGACTCTTACTGGCACAAAATGTCGAGTTAAAATTGAAGGAAGACTCTCAAAAGTTTTTGAGGTAAACCAAGGCTTACGACAGGGAGACGTACTGTCCACGCTGCTGTTCAATATAGTACTAAGAGTAATTAAGGAAGATAGATATCAACAATCCAGGAGGCACGCTGTTAAACCGTATGAGCCAAAATCTAGCGCATGCTGATGATGTAGGTATGCTGTCAAGAAGACTGAAAGATCTTGACGAAGGGTTGGGACGGTTAGAAAAAGAATCAGAAGAAGTAGGATTACGAGTGAACTACAACAAAACTCAATATTTATTATTATCTAGGAGAAATACTGTGGAGAAAGATAAATATATAAATTTATTTATAAACCTAAATGGGGTGAATTTTGAGAGAGGTGTAAAAGTTTCAAGTGTTTGGGAGTACTGGTTACTGAAGATAATAGCACTAGAGAAGAAATAAAAGCAAGAATTGCAGCCGGTAATAGAGCTTATTGGGCACTGATAAAAATCCTCAAAGCGCGCATCCTCAGTAGAAGATCAAAGGTGACAATGTACCGAACAGTGGTAATGTACGGCTCGGAAACAGGGACTATGACTGTGGCAGAAGAGGAGATTTTGATAAGATGGGAAAGGAAAATACTGAGGAAGATTTATGGAGCAGTGAATGAGGCAGGAAGATGGAGAATACGGGAAAACAAAGAATTGGAGGAATTATATGGGCACCCTGATATAGTTTCGGAAGTAAAGAGTAATAGGCTAAGATGGCTGGGACATGTGAAGAGAATGGCAGGTGATAGAGTGGTCAAAAAGACCTATAGAGGAAATCCAGGTGGAAGAAGATGCAAAGGAAGACCTAGGAAACGATGGTTGGATGACGTGGAGGACGACTTACGCAAGATGGGAGTAAGAAAATGGAGGAAACGTGCAGAAGATCGTCAGGATTGGGCAACGATTGTTGGAGAGGCCAAGGTCCTACATGGACTGTAGCGCCGAGTAGTAGTAGTAGTAGTAGTAGTAGTAGTAGTAGGTCTTAGAGTTATGTACTGTTACATGAAGATTATTATGTACGTGTAGAATTCAAATTTCAATCACACGATAGGACACAAGAAGTAAAAACGAGATTTTAAAATTTCACACAGCTGCCATCTTGTGGTTATGGAAACAATTGAAGAAAAAAAATTAGATGCCAGTGGATTAAAATTTGCATAAGGATTTACTGTACCAAGTGTCACTGCACTCGGATGGTTAAATTGCGAGAAACAACCATGTGAATATTTATAATTTGCGTCGCCGCCATGTTGGATTTGAGATCACCAGGTTATTGAAAGTCCCATAGGTGAACTTATGTTCATAGCCCCTATAAACATTTAAAAAATCAGTTTGATTGCTGTACAAGATGCGTAGATATTGAGATCCATCTAAATATTTCGGATGGTCGCCATGTAGGATTGTTATATGTATAGGCCATAGAGTCATGTACCATTAAAGGGAAATTATTGCTTAGGTTCATTATTCAAACTTTCACTTCGATCGCATGATTACGACACAAGCATTAAAATCTTAATTTAAAAAATCGCACAGCCGCCATCTTGTGGTTATGTAAACAATTGAACTAAGTTAGATACCGGTGCATTACTATGTATATAAACATTTGCTGTACCAAGTTTCATTGCGTTTGGACCATTAAATCACGAGAAAGGTCTATTTAAAAATTTCAAATTCGCTCTGCCGCCATATTCGTTTTGTGGTTAACCGGTTTTTGAAAGTCTTATGGATGAACTTTCAATAGTGGCCTTTATCTCCGTACAACATTTCAGGGTGATACCACTAATAGTTTCAGAGATATAGAATGCCGGTGAAATATTTCGCACAGCCGCCATCTTGAGGTTATGCAAACAATTGAACGAAGTTAGATGTCGGTGCATTACAATGTGTATAAACATATACTGTACCATGTTTTATTGCGTTTGGTTGGTTAAGTCGCGAGAAACGTCTATTTAAAAGTCGCAACTTCGCTTGGCCACCATGTTGGTTTTGTAGTTAACAGATTTTCAAAAGTCACATAGGTGAACTTTTAGTAGTTCCCTTTATCACCGTAAAATATTCCAGGGTGATATCGGTAATAGTTTCGAAGATATTGAATATTGGTGAAATATTTCGCACAGCCGCCATGTTGGATTGGTGAGACGTAACAAAATTTGAAGGGCATGGTCGGGGGTCGTCCGGAATAGTGCTATGAACTTACCGAGTTTCATTGAAATCGCTCCAGCCGTTTAGAAGTTATTAGGGGGGACACACACACCATATCACACACACACAGACACACGGACAAAAGGTGATCTCATAAGCCTATTTTTTTTTCATGAATGAAAATAGGCTAATAACTATAATGCGTCCGGTCCGGGTCCGGTCCAAAGGGATCAGCCAAAAGGACCTGTCCACAGGGACCCGTCAAAAATGACTGCATTCAAAAAGGGCCCGTCCAAAAGGGGCTAGTCAACAGGGACCAGTCCAAAGGGACAAATCAACAGGGATCAATGAAAAGGGGGAAGCGCGTCATATAAGTCGTTGCGCGCCGCCGCCGTAGGAATATAAGTGTTTATCAGCAGTCTCCGGCAATGTTCGGGAGAGTAACCTTGAAAAGTAGCTGAAACTCGGTAGTCGAAAGCATAGCTTGACCCGTTTCTTACCTATATGACAAGGTTAGGTTAGGTAAATTTAGGTTATGTTAGGTGAGCTGAGGTTAAGTCTTAAAATATTCCCTCTCTTATGTGTTCAAAGCCGATTCACTCTGAACAGTCAGCCAAAACTTTAAATATGTATATATCATTACATAAAGAATTAAAGCAAACTTAATTAATTATGAATGGCGTTTTTTATTACTGTTCAATGTAGACAGAATATATGCATTAAATGATAGAATCAACACAAAATGTTTTGATTGTTGACTTGTGTTATTGATAAATTGGTTTAATGATAGATAGATAGATAGATTTTTATTAATTCCATTTGATCAAATACATGCATTCAATACATTTTTGATATAGGACACGTCAGAATTTACATGCATAAAATAAAAGAACTAACAGGTATATATTACTAAGATTAAAACTATTTATAACTTATTATAATAGCAAATCTTAATAGATACAATCTTATTGCACAACTATTTACACCTCACTCTATTATCATAATATGAAAACTTAATTCTATAAATACAACAACATACAGCTAGGTATTAAAATTAAATTAAAAAAGTAAAATATAGTTATAGATTCCATCACTCCTATACGCTAAAATATTCAACTACTGAGTAAAAACAATGGCACTGCAGATAAGCTTTCAACATTCTATCAAAGGTTTTTATTTTTGGGGCCAGTTTTATATACTGGGGTAGTTTATTGTATAATTTAACTCCAGTGTGAAAAGTTCCTTTTTGATATATGCTTGTGTGTGTGTGTGAAATATGAATGTTTTGATTTTGTCTTGTGTTATGCCTATGAACATCATTGTTTGTTTTAAGAAAAACATCTTTATTCATTAAATTCTTTTTAAAAAACATAATACTTTCAAAGATATATATGCAGGGCAGTGGGAGAATGTTTAAATCTTTAAACAGAGGTCTACATGATTCTCTAGAGTGTACATTTGCCATAATTCTAATCGCTCTCTTTTGTATCCTAAACGTGCTTAGTACATCTGGCGACATACCCCAAAATATGATCCCATATCTTAAGTATGAATGGAAATAAGCAAAATAAGTATTTCTTAATGTGTGCATGCTAGTGCAGGTTTTCAAAATACGTAACGCAAAGCACATCGAGTTCAGTTTAGTATTCAGATATTGTATATGTTTATTCCATTTCAAGTCTTGTTGTATCCATAGTCCTAAAAACTTTGTTTCTGATTTATTTTCTATTTGATGACCATTTAATGTTATATTGGGCATCGCAGGATTCCTATTCTGTATAGTGTGGAAATTTAGACATACTGTCTTTTTATAGTTTATTATGAGGCGATTATCTTGTGACCATTTGGTTAACTCTCCTGTAACGGAGTCAGCAGACTGCTGTATGACCTGTTTAGTTTCACCTTTTATTACGAGTGTTGTATCGTCCGCAAACAAAATTTCCTTATGTGAATGAACGTTCTGTGTTATATCATTGATATATAGAAGAAAGAGTAGTGGGCCCAAAACCGATCCCTGGGGTACTCCAAATTCAATAATTCCCTCATTGGACAATGTTTCATTAAGTAATTTGGTTCCATCATCCTTGTGTCTCAAGCTTACTATTTGTTTACGCCTTGTTAAGTAAGACTCTATCCATTTATTAGCTAGACCTCTAACACCATATTGATTTAGTTTGGTAAGGAGGATTTTATGGTCAACTACATCAAATGCTTTCGATAAATCCAAGAATAGGCCAGTTACATGTTCCTTATTGTCAATTAATTTCAGTATACTATTACTACATTCGTAAATTGCTGTCTGTGTAGATTTTTCCGTTCTAAATCCATGTTGTGAGTTTGATAATATTTTATTTTTTTCTATGAAACTTATCAGTCTCTTATACATAATTTTTTCCACAATTTTTGCAATACCAGTTGGTAAGGTAATAGGACGATAGTTATCTAATTCATCTTTTGAACCATTTTTGTGCACTGGAATTACTTTTGATAACTTCAAAATATCCGGGTAAGTTCCTGAGAGAATTGAACTGTTTATTAAGTGCGTAAGTGGATTTATTATATTTTCTGCACATTTCTTTAAAATTGCATCAGGGATGCCATCAATGCCAGCACAGAATTTATTTTTTAGCTCTTTTATAACTATTCTTACCTCTTCACTTGTGACATGATTTATAAATAAAGAATCACTGCATATATTTATTTTATTATTAGAATTTAGTGTATTTACCTGTGATTTATTTAATAATTTTTGCGGAATTTCCAGAAAATAGTCATTAAAAGTGTTAGGGGCAGTGTACACTTTCCATGTCGATAATTTATATAGGCTAGAAGGATGGTGTTGCAAACTTCTGATGTGTATTTCCAAATTTCCTGCATAGTCTATTTCATAGAATTTTCCTGTAACTTAAAAGTTCATGCTGATTTTGTCTTTGTGTGTTTGACATTGTAACTACAATGGTTGATTGGATATTCTTTGTCAACTTTCAAATCATGTAATTCAAGTCAGATATGTTGGAATTTTTGTTCATGTGTGAAGCTATCAAGTACCGATACCTAATTGGGTTACACAACTGTTTCACAATGAAAATCTTGATCTCTGATTCATTGGAGAACTGTTTATGCTTGTCTGAACCAAGACTAACTGACTACTCACTGCTAAGTATTAGAAATTACATTTACTCAAATCACATTCTGGTAAAAAATATCATGACTACTATAAACTGCTACCACTCTTCCACCACTTTGCTAACACTTTTATACCATTTGACTCTCACTTTTGCTCTTACTTTAAACTGCACATACTACAAACAATCATCTTTATTATCGAGTTAACTTTACTAGAGATTAGTTTATGCTTAACAGTTGACATGGAAGTATCAACGACTAGCTATGGTAAGCCATGTGCTTACTATAAAGGATATGCATATATTGTAAAAAGAACTAATAAAAATGGAATTGTTATTTGGTGCTGTTCGAAACAACGATCTAAAAAGTGTCGAGGAATGATTAAGACAAAAGGCTCCAACATACTTATTTCAATCGATCATCATTGTAAATCTCAAAATAATACTCATTTAAATGGACAAAATACTCTAACCAAGGTAAAAAAGCAAGACCAAGAAAAAAATAGTGTGGCTCAAGATAGTGCATTGTTTGTTAAAGAGCATTTATTATCTCCTGAAAAAGACATGTTAGGACAGTCGTTAACGTCTAAGAAACCTCTAACACTATCAAAGACAACACAACCTATGCCAAAGGTTGTTGCATTGCAAGATGAACAAAAAGGATTAGATAGTAATAGTGATGATGATTATATTGATGATAATTATATTGATGATGATAACCATGATGATGATGATGATTATGATGATAATGATGATGATGATGATGATGATGATGATGATGATGATGATGATGATAATGGTTTACACCCAAAAGAATCATTTGTTAAATTTGTTTACTGGAACAATCCCAGTAAGCTAATCCAGCGGCTTCAGTACTTGCATACCTGTAAACAGGCTGGTCATACTAAATATGAGGAAGAACTTTTGGATATAGAAAATGAGCTTCGTGATGCTAAAATTATAGTGTAATGAATCCATGTAACCACTTAAACTATTTCTTAACAATACATGTAATATTTTCTACCACTTTGCTACCACTTTTCTAGTTTGCTACCACTTTTCTACCACTTTGCTACCACTTTTCTACTACTTTTCTGCCACTTTTCTACCACTTTTCTAGTTTGCTACCACTTTTCTACCACTTTTCTACTACTTTTCTGCCACTCTTCTACCACTTTTCTACCACTTTGCTACCACTTTTCTACCACTATGTTACCAATTGTCTACCACTTTGCTACCACATTTTTACCATTTTTCTATCACTTTAAACTGTAAATATTAAATATAAAAGCCAACGCTAAATAATTCTATTACCAGAACAGAGATAACCTTTGTCGTGTGCAAATCATACTAACAGGTTAGTTACTACTATGGAACTTATTACAACTAACCGAGGTAAACAACGTGCACTCTATAAAGGCTACTCTTATAACTATATACGACAAAATGTAAAAGGAATAATATTCTGGCGATGCTCAAAACAGAGGTCAACAAAATGTCGAGGCAATATGAAAAGTAGAAATGGTGTGGATTTAAGTGTGAGTGATCATCAATTTGGTGCTCCAGACAAAACACTAATAGTGTTGACAAAAAATCATCAGAATGCTAACAAGTTAGTACAAAAGAAAGATGTTGCTACTCAAAATAGTGCATTGTTTGTCGAGCAACGTTTAACCCCTGTTGTAAAAGTTATGTTGTATCCATCTTCCACGTCTCAAGAGTCATCAACATCACAGACTATGCAAGAAGTAGTGTTGTTGTTGTTTTAAGGGGCTGAACTACAAAGTCATCTGCCCTTGATATGCAAGTGGATCGAAAAGGACTAGATAGCAATAGACAAAAGAGAGTTGTAGTTTGTATATAACTATTGTACAAGTACTTACATTAAATAAATAAAAATAGTGTATGGGTATTGTCTGTTTTTCTTAATTGCTATCCCTATGTCCCACTATTAATGCTTCGGTGGCGTAGTCGGTAGCATGCTGAACTGCTATGCCCAAGATAGCGGGTTCAAACCCGGCCGAAGTCGTCGGATTTTTTAAGAGCGTTGAAAATCCTTCAGTATGCCTTCCTTCGGAGGGGAAGTAAAGCCAGCGGTCCCATGTCATAGATTTATGGCATGTAAAAAATCCTTTCACAGACTAAACTTGTGTAAAGCAAAATTTGTTAGGTTAGATTTCGTCAGAACGCTCTATCAAAGTTCCAACGTTCACCACTAGGTATCATTGATATCTGGTGGCGAAAGTCGGAACTACTTGAAATTGAGCGGAATGTGTAGCTCACCCTTTAGGGTATCCGCTGGAAGCAGCTACATACTCAGGCGAGCCGAACATGTCCTCGGACACTCCCGGCACTAAAAGCCATACGATAAATAAATAAATAAATAAAAACCATCAACAGTCTCTGACTATGTTCGCAAAGAGAGTGACCTTAAACAATACACTCTATTTATGGTTTGTGTACCGAATACACAATAATACAGTGTGGTCAAGCCATGTTGAGGCAATAGTTATATCAGGTAAGGGATTCGAACCCTTGCTTTCTTGTACAGAAAATTTGAACTTAAGTCAAACACCATAACCACTCGGTCAACCTGACTGTTACTAATTTAATTATTTTTGTGGACTTGTGTGTTTATAAAACTTTTTCCAGTATACATTGCCTAAACCACTTGTTTGTTTTGAAATATAGATTTTGTTTTGTTTGACCATAACATTGCAGTTATGAGTCTTGTGAACTGGGTGTTTAGTATAGGGTTAAAGGCATTTTAAAATAATTTTAGAAAAGCTCTTAGGTATCGTGTCATGGGTTTTAGTAATGCATTACTGTTCGTTGACTAACATTTACCGTTACACAACATTATTTTGGTGAGCTCTACATGTTGTTGTTTGAGTCGTCAGTCTTTTGACTGGTTTGATGCAGATCTCCATGCCTCCCTGCCCCGAGCGAAACGTCTCATATCTATATAGCTACCACACTCTACAGTCAAGGCTATCTGTTTAACATATTATAACCTTGGATCTCCCCTACAAGCTCTTGGGTTCAATTCCTAGATTTAACACAAACTTTTAAAAGTGGTATGACAACTAAAACTAGTCTACTCAGTCTCGGGTGGTCCAAATAAGTAGAGAGGGTTTGATTCACACTTTAACCATAGAGCACAATGTTCTTTTTTTTTTTTAAATAATGATAGCCATTTGTTCAATTTTACATTTCACACATTGCAATTTGTCAATTTTCCATTTGAATTTTTTTAAATGACAGTTTGATGTTTTTCAATTTCATGATATGGAAACATGGATTTTTCCATTTTCATATTTACACATTTGTCAATTTCCCATTTGCATATATTTTCTTAAATGTCTGTTTAAGGTTTTTAAATTTTGTCTATATGGAAACATGGATTTTCCATTTTGCTGTTTACAAATTTTTTTATATTTATTTTGTGTATGTTGAAAAAAATCGATATTTCCAAAACAAGATTTTTTATTTTTCATTTTATGATTTTGTAAATGATCTTAATGTGAGTGCTTGACCATGGATTTTCCATTTTGCTGTTTATAAATTTTTTATATATTTATTTTGTGTATGTTGAAAAACGATATTTCCAAAACAAGATTTTTTATTTTTCATTTTATGATTTTGTAAATGATCTTAATGTGAGTGCTTGACCATGGCAATAATACAGTCCATCTATGTGTTAGCGGAACCATAGAGTCTTATTACTACTGCAAGTAAGAATGTTTTACAAAATAACGACTATCTACCACTGCATTTGAAAACCAAACAATTGAAGTTCAATCGCAATCGAATGAATGGTATATGAACGCAAACGGAACTTTGTTGAATCGACTCGTGCGCCGTAACTCATTTGTAGAAACTACTCGTGCGCTACCTATTGTAAAATAAATGTCTATTCCAAAATGGCCTTTGTTGAACCTGTGCGTCGCAAGTCTGGCCCACTAGTTACCAAGGCCTTTCAACATATTATTCAACACTCCAAACGTCAACCTCAGTTGCTACAAACTGACCAGGGGAAAGAATTTTTCAACAAGGATTTCTCCAGTTTTCTCAAATCTAAGGGTATTCACCATTACACCACGTACAGCAACCTCAAAGCCAGTGTGGTCGAACGGTTCAACCGAACATTGAAAACCCATACGTGGAAAGCGTTTACCGCTCAGGGCACGTATCGCTGGTTGGACATGTTACCTGAGCTAGTATCACGTTACAATGACACCAAACATAGAACGATTGGGACCAAGCCACGTCTCGTAACTAAAAATATTCAGCGATTGGATAAACTGTTTAACCCCATAAAAACAGCCGATCCTAAACGTCACCGACTGAACATTGGGGATTTTGTTCGTGTGAGCAAATTTAAGTCTGCCTTCAATAAGGGCTACACGCCTCAGTGGGGGACTGAACTATTTCGAATTCGTCGAGTCAACTTGGACAGTCCAGTCACCTATTTACTCGAGGACCTCAACCATCAACCCATAAAAGGTAGATTTTATCTCCATGAACTTCAGAAAACAGCATTTCCTCAGCATTATCTTGTGGAAAAAAGTGTTGAAACAAAAAGGAAATAAACTCTACGTCAAATGGTTAGGGTTTAACTCTACGTTTAATTCATGGATCAATAAATTTAATGTTGTGTGAGCCTGTGTACTTTTTATTTATTCACACATGTTGTACACCACCTATAGCTCTATGTGTACAGCGCTCCGCGCTTCATGCATGTTCATACATGTTTGTCTTTCCCTTTCCTCCTGTGTTCTCTCATACATTACCCCTCCCTCCCCCCCCCCCCCCTCCACCTCCCACCACTGCTGTTCGCAGCTCTTGCCTATCTATTGGTTGTGACATCATTCCCACAAGTTGCATCATACTTTTTACTGATTCAGCGATTCCCACGCTTTGAAGATTCTGTTATCAGGCACGTGGACAGCTAACGTCCCAGGCGAACACCTGTGCCAGATCAAATTTCATGTCAACTTGCATTTTGTCACGTACGAAGCAAAACAGGATGTAACTTGTTAACAGTTATCGCGCACGTGGACAGCTAACGTCCCAAGCGAACACCTGTGGCAGATCAAATTTCACATGGACTTGCATTTTGTCACGTACGAAGCAAGACAGGATGTCACTGGTTTAGCGTGCATGTGGTTTCACACATGTTCACATGCCTTTCGCTCTTCCCTGCCACCTCGATGGTCAGATTATTTCACCTTCAAGCGTCATGGTCATTTTTCCATTGCACCTGTTGTCAAGGCAGATCAGTGCCTTCCAATAAGCTCAAATGACATTCACCTCCTGCTCGTCGGCAAGTTTGTTTTCTCTACTCGCTTCGACCAACATAGAACCAAGTTCTCATAACCGTTAACACGTTAAAGGTAAAATATCAGAAAACGCACGCTCGCTCTGTCATAAACCGACCCGTCGAAATAGCGATTGATCTATTGAACACAGCCACCGTGGTCAGCGACAAGTTCGTTGAAACACACACCCAGCAGTATCGTCTCTCTCAACCACCACGCTTCATAAACATTATAAAGAGGTAAAGAAAAAAAACAGGTTTTTTCAACATGTATGGCGTTAGGCCCTTTGTGAATTATTTTTTGGAAAAAAATATCTACCACATTTGAAAGGGGGCGTTAGCCCGAGTCCTAGGACACCTCGTACACGTCTATAGCATTATTGGTTTGTGAGATATCGGCAAAAATCACAAAAAACACTTGTTTACCCCAAAATCGAGTTTCCAATTTTATTAAAAATTATACCGAGTGGTCTATAGTAAAGAGGACGTCTGCCCGAGTCTTTGGACCTGTCGAACACACCTCTAGCATGATTGGTTCGCGAGATATTAAAAGCACATGACCTTTTAGTTTTGGTCGTTTAATTAAATAAAGAGCCTATAGGAAAGTAGGGGGCATCACTACGAGTGCTAGGACACCCTGTATGTTCAAATCCCATGATTGGTTAGCGAGATATCAGCTTCGGGGCAAATACGAGGAGGGTTCAATAAGTTAGTGGACAGCTCTGTCCTTACCACACTACTTACAAAACACAAATTTTTGCTCGAGAGACTTGACATTTATTTTGGTGGTAGAGGGCATAGGGACCTTTCATTTATGTCAAATAAACGTTTTTGTAGAGTCCCTAGTTTCCAAAATATAGGATTTTCAAAATTCGAGTTTCTTCAAAAAAACATAAAAAGTAAAAAAGTTTCATTATAGAAAATAAATGTCATAAAGACCATTCGTTTGGGCCATGGCACAACGTTTCTATCATCTTTGGTTTTCAAACTATCACCAACTTTCCAAAACAAAAATTTTCAAAAAAAATTCAAAAATATAACGAGTAGTCCATAGCAAGGAGAACGTCAGCCCGAGTCCAATGACACGTCATTTGTTAAAATCCGACCATGGGTTCACGAGATATTGGCTTGGACTCACGCGGCGGCCATGACACTCATTAGAACCATCATCACCCCCCTACTTACGTAATATATTTGTTTCTGTGCTGCGTTATGCCCCTCATCAGCCAACCAATGTATCTTTTAAACACAAGACCACTTCGAGCACTTAAATATCCATCCGTGTTGAACACTATTAGGGGCACAATACCCCCTCCAAAACAAGTAATTTTAAATTAAATACATTGAGGTTAATTTTGTAAGTACTGTATTGACAAGGTGGTTCACTGAAATTAACTATTATACCTAGAGAAGTATTAATTTAAGGTTAAGCATAATACAGTAATAATCAGCTGCAGATGGAGAGTCTGTGGATTAGATACTGCCCAAGTAGGGCTGGAATGACCTTTGCCGGCGCCCAGAGTTGGGCAGTATCGAAAATACATGTATTTAAAATACGTATTTTCGATACTTTTGTATCTTGTATTTTGTATCTAAAATACATTTTGGAACATGTATTTTGTATCTGTATCGAAAATACTTTTCATGAGTATTTTGTATTTTCAAAATACATAAAATATAATCAAAATACAACCACTGCGTTAGGTAATTTTCAGTTTTATCTTCCCTTTTGATAACTTAAGTTAATTGTTAGACATGACACAGGTAAGTTTGAGATCAATATAACTGTGCCAGTAATAAAGCAACCTTGTAAGACCGTATGCAATGCTATTTATTTAGGATGCATTTAGAACAAAATCTCTGGAGGAATGTCTCCCGGATGTTTTGTCATCAGGTTGGTTAATCTTGAAAACGTTTCACAGGCAATAGCCTCAAGCTACCAAGTATGAAATTCACAAATCACAACAGGTTGACTGAACATGTTAACTAGTATTGTTCGAAAATTCCTGGAAGTGTTCACACAAGAGCTGTACAAAATGCGGCAATTGTCTCCCACAGGAGCAGTGTAACAGTCGTATAGAACTTTGAATTGAAAAATAAGTTGCAGTTCTTCCATTTGACGGGCTTGGACATCGTGATCATTTAGCCCCGAGTACTTGGTGTGTATATGTGTGTGTGTATATATATATATATTTATATATTTATATATTTATATATTTATATACCGTATATCATTTGACTGAGCCTCCGTGGCTTAGGCGGCAGCACGCCGGCCTCTCACCGCTGGGTCCGTGGTTCAAATCCCGGTCACTCCATGTGAGATCTGTGCTGGACAAAACGGAGGCAGACAGGTTTTTCTCCGGGTACTCCGGTTTTCCCTGTCAAAATTGCATTCCAGCAACACTCTCCACTATCATTTCATTTCATCTGTCATTCATTTATTCATTGCCCCAGAGGAGTGCGTCAGGCCTCGGCAGCCGGCACAGTTCATATCCTCGCCGCTAGATGGGGACTGCATTCATTCCATTCCTGACCCGGTCGGAGACTGGAAGCAGGCTGTGGATTTTCATTTCATATCATTTGACTGATAACCGTGTCTTTGTGTGTCAATGGAGTAGTAGTAGTCTGTTTATTTTTAATTCGTGGAAGGAGACAGCCGTGGCCTTAACTTATTAACCATCCTGGCAAAATAGGAAAACCACTTCCGCGCTTCGCAGGTTTGCTAGCCACTGCGCCACGAGGCAGACGAAAATAAATATGGTGGTGGTTGTTAGTACATCTTGATCATCAGCCCGATGTATTTGGGTGTGTGTTAAATGTGCCTAATAACCTGTGATTGTGTGGTTTTAGTAGCAGTATGCGTGGCTGTATTTATTAAGGTCTAGAAATGAGCAGATGCCCTGGAACTTGAAATATGGTGGTATTCCGGCATGTGGGAAAAACAGCAAACTTCACACCGAGGATGACCAGTGTCAGTGCCAGAAAAAGAAACTAGGATCTCTGTACTTGTCTTGGATAGTTGCAGACGTTAAGGATGGATAATGATGATGTGTGTATGTCTACCCCTCATTTTTCCCCTTTTAACGGGATCGGGGATGAGATTCGATGAAAGGCTAGGTGGTGGATGTTTTTACGACCGGATGCCCTTCCTGACACCATCATGAGAGGAGTTAAAGAGAGATGAAGATGAATGAAGCTGGGCAAGTATGTGGAAGGAAGCGGCCGTGGCCTGTCAGAAGGTACCGTCCCAGCATTTGCCTGAGTTGAAAGTGGGGAAACCACGGAAAAACATTTCAATGACGTCTGACGGTGGGGATTGAACCCACGTCTACCAAGTCCGCTTAGAGCTTGGCCCCATGGCCTAGCGCAGTGCGTTAGCGAGTGTAGCTACCGCTGTCGGTGATGATAAGATTATGATGATAATAATACGGTAATAACAAGTAGTTCCGTGAAGAACTATACAGCCTATTTTCATATATCCTTCTCATGTCAATTGCCTCTATCAACATACAAAATTTCAGTTCGATTGATATAATAGATTCGTAGATATTGAGAACCTTCTAAATATTTCAGATGGTCGCCATGTTGGATTTTTATTTATGTCCTATTACATGATGATTATTTTGTACGTGTGGTATTCAAAAGTCAATCGCATGATTAGGACACATGAAGTAAAAACGAGAGTTTATAAATTTGCACAGCTGCCATTTTGTGGTTATGAAAACAATTGAAATAAACTAGATGCAAGTGGATTAACATTCGTATAAGCATTTACTATACAAAGTTCCACTGCACTCGGATGGTTAAATCGCGAGAAACGTCCACTTAAATATTTATACTTCGCGTCGCCGCCATGTTGGATTTGTGCTCACCAGGTTATTAAAAGTCCTATAGATGAACTTATGTGCATAGCCTCTATGAACATTTAAAGAATCAGTATGATTGCTGTAAATGATTCGTAGACACTGAGAACCGTCTAAATATTTCGGATGATCGCCATTTTGGATTGTTGTATGTATAGGCCATATAATTATGTACCATAAGGAAAAATTATTGCGTAGGTTCATTACACAAACTTTCGCTTAGATCGCATGATTACGACACAAGAAATAAATAAAAAATTAAAATTTCGCACAGCCTCCATCTTGAGGTTATGTAAACAATTGAACAAATTAGATGCCAGTGCATTGCAATGTGTATAAACATTTGCTGTGCCAAGTTTCATTGCGTGTGGATGATTACATCGCGAGAAAAAATCTATTTAAAACTTTCAACTTCGCTTGGCCGCTATGTTCGTTTTGTAGTTAACAGGTTTTTCAAAGTGTCACAGATGATCTTCTAGCAGTGCCCCTTATCTCCGTACACAATTTCAGGGTGATATCGGTAATAGTTTCGGAGATATAGACTGCCGGTGAAATATTTCGCACAGCCGCCATCTTGAGGTTATGTAAACAATTGAACGAAATTAGATGTCGGTGCATTACAATGTGTATAAACATATACTGTACCGTTTCATTTCGTTTGGTTGGTTAAATCGCGAGAAACGTCTATTTAAAAGTCACAACTTCGCTTGGCCGCCATGTTGGTTTTGTAGTTACCAGGTTTACGAACGTCTAATAGGTAAACTTCTAGTAATTCCCTTGATCACCGTACAAAATTTCAGGGTGATATCGGTAATAGTTTCGGAGATATTTAATGCTAGTGAAATATTTCGCACAGCCGCCATGTTGGATTGGTGAGACGTAATACAATTTGAAAGGCACGGTCGAGGTGGCCGAAATGGTGCTATGACCTTACCGAGTTTCATTGAAATCGCTCCATCCGTTTAGAAGTTATTAGGGACACACACACGAATCACACACGCACACACAGACACACGGACAAAAGGTGATCTCATAAGCCTTTTTTTTTTCATAAAATGAAAATAGGCTAAAAGGAAGTGGTAGTGGTATATGCATAAAAGTCACTATTCTTAAAGGGCTTGAAAGTTATGTCATAGGGCTGTAATCATATTCTGATTCAGAAAACCATGGAGAATGTTATGTATCAAATAGAATATGATATTCATCAGGTTTTTCACATAAAAGTCCCCTTAAGGTACATTTGTCTATCCAAGCCAATTTTCCAAATGCTTTTGTATGTAACGATTTAGATAGACACATGTGTAGGCTACGTTCAGTAAGATCTTGCCTTCTCAAGAGACTCAAAGTTATATTTTCCACATTTTCCTTCCCATTTTACACAGACTTAGGACTGTCTACGAACAAGGGAAGTGCCTATGACTTGACGCAGTTACCTTGTTAGTAGGTATGGTTAAAAATGTGGGCGGCATGCTCTGAAACAATGCCTTTATATCAATCAATAAAGAAAACACTTGAATCCACTGTTTTGTGTACAAAATATACAAATGATTACATAACAATTGGATAATTATCCAATAAAAGTATAGTCCATCATCAGATTATATATCAACAGTTTCTCAGGTTAATCAGATTCTGCCTGAAGCTTCATTGAAATTGTTCTGTATTATTGTGAGGGAGATCAAACGATGGATCAGACAAGTAGCAGCACGTAACAAAAGTTACTATGAAATACTTTGTAAGTCAACACATCCTAAATACATAAACTATCGCTTTTAAAAATACGCAGTCACTTTTACCTCATACTGATACCCTAAATCAGATTCATTTTCACTCACACAACTTGTAAAACATGGGAGGAGATGCTCTATACATATAACTTCCATACACTTTTTTCACTTGAGTTTCGACTTTCTGTCCTTAGAGCGTGGACACAGACTACATCTTCCTTGTTTAGGTGGTTTTGATAGAGGTTGAGAGCTGTCCATAAATTCTCCACAAACATTTTTCATAATTTCATAGTCATTCCGAATACATCAGGAGCCAATAAATTGTTTGCCCACAAATTTCTACTGTTTTGATGATTTGAACTCAAAGAACCAGGGCATCGTGTTCGCACGTTGGGAGGAAGTCGTGGATTCTTTTTCAATTTGCTTGTCTTGTTCTTTCCCAAACAAAAGTTGGAAGGAGAGGGCTGACCATTTCCATCATCTGAACTGTAGACTCCCAATAAATCACTCTCTTTTTCAGATGCCGAGTTGTGATCACTCTCACTACCATGATCTGTAAAAGTAATTACAGAATAATCGAAAATGCTGCTAGCTTCTTCTCCATCGTCTTCTATTTCCTGGATCATGCACCCGATTCGTTCTTGCTCGGCTCCAAACGGCATCTGAAGAGAGAAATAAGCTGTAATCCATGAAAATAACTAACATGATTTTAGTAGTGAGAAGGTACTAAATAGGACAAACAAAACTTACAAACGATATTGACTTGACTGTATATGACTTACTTTCTATAGTTACGGGATAACTCGGCTGGGGTGCGGCACACCCCGCACACAGTTTGACGGGACACAATGAAATATGACTGGCTGGCAGTTACGGTCAGGATCACTTCTACCTAACTCAACTTGAAGGTAAAGCGATTGGTAAAACAAACGCATCCACATCCTATCAAGAGCAGTCAAAAGTAAAACCTTTGGGCTGTGAGACAACCCATCTGAGTCATGACAGGTTGAGGGTAGGCCTGTAGTCATCTCTTGTTGAAAGCATTATATTTTCACTGTACCATTCTGTCGTCAGCACGCTGTACAAGTCCCGCCCACTACTACCTTCTGATCTTAATAAATCTGACAATGATCGGTTCGTTGTATAAGTTGCAGGCCTGTAAATCATATTCTTCTCCAGATACCATTTTCTTCCATTGGCCCAAGAATGTACCTTTATCTCAAATATGCCCAGTAGTATTTCATCTGAGGGGGGCGTGGTGGCGCAGCGGTCAAGCTATCTGCCACTCACCCAGGCGGACCGAGTTCGTTGTCAGATGTTTAAAATAAAATGTCATGTCCTGAGGTTCGGATTCCATCTAAAAAGGAGGTCTCATGGCTCATGATCGGGAGATCAACGGTCACGTTAAACTAAAAGCATTCCTTTCATCTGAGTTAGACAGTGCTCAGGTCTCTGCACCATATGCTATTTCTGGCCTAAGTCTTTGTACATCATCTTAGTTTTCTTAAACAATAACATGCTTTCTGAGACCATGATAGCACTTATTACCAGAAAGTATCCACTTCTGAGCTTACATTGTTCTTACAATTAACCTCTGATCCAAGTTAGAAAACAACACTTGATGGAATTCACTTTAATGTAGCACTCCAAGAATTGACTTGTATTGTATTGAATATTAAGCACATCATTGTCGTCAAAACGTCATTAGTTGATCTGTGTTCACAGCCAAGAAGCGAGAGTCCAACGGAGGTAGAAATCATTCCATTTCATCTTATAATTAGCATATTCATTCAATTTTTCATTATAAATCTCATTTGTTCAGCAGAAAACCCTTGTGCAATCCACTTTTGATGTGGAAATGATTGAAATAGTCTTTAACAAAGTGAACCTATCAAATTGAATATTTCAGATTTGTATACAATTTTGTGTGCTTCCACTTGTGTGAAGTGTGGAGAAGCCAAAACACTCATCACATCAGAGTTGATTTTTATCAGACTATATCATGCTACACTTGTTTGGCTCTCCTCCCAATCACTTTGCCCCTGCACTTCGAGTGCATTGTGTCCCAGAACTGTCGGATATAAATGAAAACCTTTCATGTTACAGCCCTTTCCAGTCCAACTCAACCAATAACACTGAATACTAAATCATATACCATACGTGATACAGTCAGGTCATATTTGCTGACTCTCTGGAAAGATGTTCTGTTGTTTATCCATTTTAGGGGGTTTGAGACATCGTGGTCATGTAGCCCCGTGCACTTCGGCGTGTGTAATTTGTCTGGAAACCTGTTATTGGAAGGGCCCGGATTTTTTAAAAATGCATATGCGCATATGCATATGCATATTTTGACATATTTTGAAGTTTAGTGCATATTCTAGACGTAACAGCATATTCCGGTATATATGTCTGAATTTAAGGACAATTACAAGAACTACTAAAATAAATCTGTTTTGTGCATCCCTAGCTAGTTGCCTATATTATGTGCATCCCTCACTAATTGGTGTTTTCGACTCTCTGTGTAACGGCACTTAACTTTCACAACTGAGAATGGCAACAGATAGCTTAGGTATGGGTAGGCAGGCTGGCTGGACTTCCCGGAATTCCTTTCTCTACCACAGTAAATAATAATCTCAGGGGGTTGGGCAATTGGTCAGGACAGAAGTATCTTCAGTTCACTAGTTACGTTCCAGTTTAATGCCCTGCATCTCAAGTGTTAGTTTCTAAAAATGCCTAAGGAAAAGAGCAGGAGAAGAGATTTACTAAATCAGTGGGTGTCGGATAATACGGACTATTCAACAGATGGTGTCATCGTGTACTGTCAAGTTTGCTCAAAGGAAGTAAAATGTGAAAAGAAATTTCAGCTTGAACAGCATTCAAAAACAACTGCACATATTAAAGCAAAGGAGGAGAAGAACAGCACACCACAACAACTACTTCTTACGCAGGTAAAGCCTAAGTCCGGTATTTTTAATACATTTTCAAATGATCTTTGTAGGGCTTTCGTATGCAGCAACATTCCATGGAATAAATTAAACAATCCAGTTCTGCGATCATTTCTTGAGAAATATTGTGTAAATCAAAATATACCAGATGAATCAACTCTTAGGAAAAATTACCTACCTCCTCTATATGAATCTACCCTGGAATTGATCCGTTCTGATATCGGAAGGAACTATGTCTGGATATCGGTGGATGAGACAACGGATTCATGTGGCCGTTACATAGCAAATTTCGTGTTTGGTAAATTACATCCAGACGAACCCGGTAAGCCGCATCTTCTTGCTTGTAAAGTACTAGAGAAAACCAACCATAACACAATAGCAAAATTTGTAAATGATTCTCTGCGACTATTGTGGCCATCTGAAATTGAGGATAATTGTTGTAAAGTGCTTGTACTGCTCACAGATGCAGCTTCGTATATGTTGAAAGCAGCAAAGGCCCTCCAAGTATTTTATCCGAAACTCATACACGTAACCTGTTTAGCGCACGGATTACGCCGCATTGCCGAAGAAATACGCACACAGTTTCCAGCTGTTAACAATTTAATTGGATGTGGGAAGAAGCTGTTTCTGAAAGCACCAGCTCGTGTCCAGTTCTACAAAGATTGTCTACCTGAAGTTCCTTTGCCACCTGAACCTGTCCTGACTAGGTGGGGGACATGGTTATCTGCAGTATCATTTTATCAGGAGAATTTTAATGAAGTGAAAGAAGTGGTTAAAAAACTTGAAGATGAGCATATTGCGTGTGTCCGTGATGCAAAAGTTGTGTTTGAAACCGCTACTGTTTATCAAGATGTGAATTTCATTCATGCACATTTTTCTAAACTTCCAAAAGCCATTGAGAGCTTAGAATCTTCTGGTACTCCCCTCCATGAATCACTTGATCTCGTTGAGAAAGCTGCATCTTCATTTAATTCCGCTCCAGGCGAAATTGGAGAGAAGATTAAATGCAAGTTAGAAAAGGTGTTGAATTCGAACCCAGGACTGAAGAAGATTAAGTTAATTAGTCAATACTTTAGTGGAACTAGGGTATCCTTGCCAGATGTATGCTCCGAAACTTTGGTGCCCGTGTATAAGTACTGTCCAATCACGTCAGTTGATGTAGAACGATCATTCTCAGCCTATAAACTCATTTTGACGGACAATAGACATAGTTTGTCTCCAGAAAACATTGAAAAACTAGTTACCTATTGTGATGCTTCTTTTTGCAACAAATGATGCCTGTAAATAGGTAAGTGAATAAAATTGCATGTTTTAAGTGCATATTTCATTATTTTCCGTGCATATATTCTAACTTTTTAGTGCATATTTGCATGCATATTTTCAGTGTTTTTAGTGCATATAAATCCGGGCCCTAGTTATTGGGATGGCTGTATTAGTGTCTGTACTTTGTAATTGAAGCAGAGCTTGGGATGGAGATGCCAGTAGCTTTAAGTTAGGAGCCATCCCGGTAATTGTCTCGGGTAGAAGTGGAAAACCTCAGAAAACTACTTCCAGGATGGCTGAGGTGGGAATCGAACCTGTCACTTCGCAGTTTTGTCTCATGAGGCCGAGTGTACCCCATTCCAGCACGCAGACTAGAATTAGCTTTCTTGGCAGAGCCGGGAATCGAACCCGGGCCTCCGCGGTGTTAGCCAAAAGTAGCTAGCCACTACGCAACGAAATTAAGCGACTCTAAATAATTCGTTGTTTACATACCTCTAAAATACATTACGTATGTGCTGTCATACCTGTGGCTCGAAGACTCCATCGATGGCTCTTCATAAACCTCCTTTCTGGTCAGTTTCGATAATTTGTTGGTAAATCCTCTTGGCGACCCATATCACCCGCACTGTTCTCGGGGAGGTGGCATACCACTGCCTACTCACAAGTAAGCTAGTGGCTCCTCAAACACAAATTGAGACATAATCACAGCCAGGAATTCGTTCAAGGTTTCCTGACGATGCAGCAGCACGCATAGGAGGAGCAATAAGACTGGATCGGGAGGAGAATGGGAGGGGATGATCAAGGAACTGCCACCTCACCTTCGAGAGAAACGCACCCTTCAGAGATCTGTCTATCGCTCGAGTAGCCATTCAACAAGTGGGGGATCAACCACCATAGGCGTTGCCCGCTGCCACCTACCCAGCAACGACCTCTTGGAGACACATTGATCCCCGTACAAGGGAACACCTTATTGCAGACTTGGGGTCAAGAGAGGACTGCGAGTTGATTTGGGAGGGCTTCAAGGGAGGATGTGGGAGGGTTAGAGACGTTCTAGAATGGCTACCACACACTTCTTGATACCACTGATTCTTCATCACCGTCAACACTTAAACGCACATTATTTTACACTTGGAGCCCTTAAAACTCCAATAACTAGCTAACTCTTTAACACTCATTGTTGAACACGAAAGACTAAAGAGTGTCAATGCTGGTTATATGCATGAAGCGCGGACCGTATAGAAAACTTGGTGCCACATAACAATGGTACTGTACCGGAAGAGTTTCAGTTTTATAATAATGAAAATGAAAATCCACAGCCTGCTTCCAGTCTCCGATCGGGTCAGGAATGGAATGAATGAAGCCCCCATCTAGCGGCGAGGATATGAACTGTGCCGGCTGCCGAGGCCTGACGCACTCCTCTGGGGCAATGATTAAATGAATGACAGATGAAATGAAATGATAGTGGAGAGTGTTGCTGGAATGAAATTTTGACAGGGAAAACCGGAGTACCCGGAGAAAAACCTGTCTGCCTCCGTTTTGTCCAGCACAGATCTCACATGGAGTGACCGGGATTTGAACCACGGACTCAGCGGTGAGAGGCCGGCGTGCTGCCGCCTAAGCCACGGAGGCTCAGTTTTATAATAATAATAAACATAATAATAATAATGATAATAATAATAATAATTATTATTATTATTATATAGAGCTGTACGTAGAAGTTGAGATAAATCGAACACTTTATACCGAGGTAATAATTATGTCTGAAGTTAAAATCAACACAGCAAGATAGTTTCCATGGAAACAATACGATATTATTGCCATCAAATTTGAGATTCTACGCTGCCGACGGCTGCGATGACGGAGCAAACAAAAAATACTAAAACCGAAAATAATAACTTCAAACAAAAACAAATCCAAAATGTAAATTTAAAAAATACGAGCCTTACAGTAGTCGCATATGAAGTGTAACATCTGATATGTCATTCGAATAATTCCATATTACTTACTGTCGAATACATAGAATAAGATGTGGTGGACTGTATAAAGAAATATATTTTACACTGTATGTACATGATTAAACACTGAACAAGTACAGAAGATATTACATGCGTGCTATGACACCATGTCCGGTAGCCACTGCTACCTGCTTGCAAGTGAGTCCTGCTTGACGCAGGTAAGAAAACGACCCTTCCTCTTAATGGGTCAACAACCCTCCAGCAGGGGGACCAACTGTCATTAGAGTATGTACAGTGCCAGAGTTGCCAACATACTCCTCCCCTTGAAATAGCAAATATTTCAAACAACAATTAAATACTGTCACTTTGTTCTATTAACTGGAATAAGAGTTGAAATAAACACTATGTACACAAACATTTAAACAATTCACTTCTCTTCACTCAACAATGGGCAAAGTCTTGACACTGCTCTTTTCAAAAGAGCTCCGCTGGGTGTTTTGATGGTAACAACCCTCGTAACTCCGTCGGTTCCTGGATGCACTGCTGCGACACGGCCCAGTTTCCAATGAAGTGGAGGCACGCCCTCTTCCTTCAGAACAGCCAGAGTGTCGATTTGTGGGGATTGTCCGGGCGACCGCCATTTAGAACGCTGTTGGAGTTTTCCGAGATATTCCTTGGACCATCGACGCCAAAATTGCTGGAACATAGCCTGAAGCAGTTGCCAGCGCTTCAGTCTATTCAAGGGAGTCTGAGACACATCTTCTTCCACAGGAAGATGAAATGAGCCACCGATCAGGAAGTGGGATGGGGTTAATACTTCCGGATCATTGGGATCAGAGGATAGTGGGCATAGGGGGCGCGAATTCAAAACTGCCTCTATCTGTACAAGCACTGTAGTCATTTCTTCAAACGACAATGCAGCATTTCCTACTATTCTCTTAAGGTGATACTTAGCTGATTTAACTGCAGCCTCCCACAACCCTCCGAAGTGAGGTGAGCCAGGAGGACTAAAATGCCACTGAATCCCCTTCTCAGTAGCAAAGCTTATGAGTGACTGTTTGGTATTCATATCATTAAAGAATTTCTTTAGCTCACGTGATGCACCTACGAAATTAATTGCGTTGTCAGTGAATATGTGGGTGCAAGTTCCTCGTCTAGCCATGAATCTTTTCAGTGATGCTAAAAAAGCAGCTGTAGACAGATCGCTTACAAGTTCAATATGTACAGCCTTTGTGGCAAAACAAACAAACATAGCTATATATGCCTTAATCCGAGCGCCCTTCCTGGAGGAAGGCCGTAAATATACTGGGCCACAGAAATCTATTCCTGAAGATGCAAATGGTCGACTGGGAACTACTCTCCTTTCAGGTAGCGATCCCATTATCGGTTGATACGGCCGAGACGAGAATTGAAAACACGTCTTACATCGATACACTGCTTTTCGAGCACCGTTCCTCCCACATAGAGGCCAGTATTGCTGTCGCATCATAGTCAATAAAGTCTGAGCTCCAGCATGAAGAAAAACAAAATGAAAATGATCAAATAACATTATTGTAATGCGATGATTGCCAGGTAATAAAATAGGATGTCTTCTGTTGACCGATAGTTTAGTATTTTGCAGACGGCCTCCTACCCGTAACAGACCCTGCTCATCCAAATACGGTGCTAATCCATGTAATTTGCTTCCCTTGGGTAGTGGCAAATTTTGTATGAGAGCCTTTATGTCTTGTGAAAATTCAGAACCTTGCGCAATTTTACACCATAAATACTTAGCCTGCTCTAGTTCTACCGGATTAAGAGCACCTGTTTGTCTGTCTGTTTTAGTTTTAAGATTTTTGATAAATCTGAGCACGAGAGCTGTTATTCTAATCAGCTTGCTCCAGGAAGAGTATCTGTTAATCAGATTCGATCCAAGGGATTCTGTAGATGATACTAGAACGATTTTAGTTTTCCTAACTTCAGGTAATTCTTGAGAGCTATGCCTCTGCTGTGAAGGCCATTCGTCTTTATTATCTGAAAGCCAAGATGGTCCCGATAACCAAAATGATGAATTTAACAGCTTCTCCGCGGTAACTCCTCTCGAGATCATATCTGCTGGGTTATGATGAGTAGAGACGTGCTGCCAACAATCAATATTTGTCAACTGTTGAATCTGCGACACTCGATTAGCGACGTATGTTTTCCACTGGTGTGGATGGCCCGAAATCCATGCTAATGCTATTGTGGAGTCAGTCCAACAAAAACACTTGTCTTTAGTTACGTTTATGGATCTCATGACTCTTTCGACCAACTGAGCAAGTAATACAGCACTGCATAGTTCTAATCTTGGTAAAGTTACTGAGCCTAATGACGCAACGCGAGACTTGGAACACAATAAGTGAACTGTTATTTTACCATCTCCTGTCTGAGATCTTACATAAACACAAGCGCCGTAAGCAATCTGAGACGCGTCACAAAATCCATGAATTTCATACTCCACAAATTCTACTGCCCTAACATGACGAGGCACTTTGAACTCCTTCAATTTAGCAATATCCTGCATATAACGAATCCATTTAATTTGAAGTTCTATTGTGAGAACGTCGTCCCAATTTAAGTTCATTTGCCACAGTTGCTGGACGAAAATCTTACCCTTAATCAATACTGGGGCCAAAAGCCCTAAGGGGTCAAATATTTTAGCCAGGTCTGATAGAATTATTCTTTTGTTTATCTGTGTCGAACTGAAATCACTTCTCAACTCAAACTGAAAAGTGTCTGTGATGGGTTTCCAAGATAGCCCCAACAACTTCAAGTCTTCACCCTCATCTACCTTAATAATGTACTTGGGATCTGTTTCGTGGTTAGAAATGCTCGATAGTACATTGGGCTCATTCGAACACCATTTTCTTAAGGTAAAACCCGCACTGGATAAAATATCTGAAACACACTTGTGAGTGGTTCTTAAGCCGTCAGTTGATTCACAGCCTGTCATTAAATCGTCAACATAAAAATCCCGCCGTATTACATTCGAAGCTTCAGGAAATTCCTCCTTAGTGTCATTCGCCAATTGAAAGAGGCATCTTGTGGCCAGGAAGGGTGCACATGACGTGCCATATGTGACTGTTTTGAGACGATAATGTTTAAGCTCGTCCTTAGGGGACTCCCTCCACACGATACGCTGAAAGTTAGTATGTGCAGGTTCTATGAGGACCTGCCGATACATTTTTTCTATGTCAGCGGTCAATACATAGCGATGCATGCGAAATCTAGCCAATATTGAAAATAAATCATCTTGAACGATCGGTCCTACTAATAACAAATCATTGAGGGATAATACAGAATCGCCCTTCGAGCAGCCATCAAATACCACGCGAGTGCGCGTTGTCAATGAATTACCCTTAAATACACAATGATGCGGAAGGTAGTACTGTAATGGTTTGTTTATCTCATTACTGGGAATTTCGTCCATATGATCCAGGTCAGTGTACTCTCTCATAAACTGTACGTACTCCGACTTGACTTGGGGCTGCCTTTCAAAACGCTTCTCTAGGCTGTGAAACCGTCTAATTGCCTCATTAACATTGCTACCTAGCTGACTCGGGTCCTCTTTAAGGAGTAGTGGGACTATGAACCTACCCTGTGGATTCCTTCTGTGACCGTCAGTAAATAGCCTCTCACTAATCTCTTGCTCAGAATGTCCTTAGCCAAGCAGTGCTTTCCCCGGCTCATTGAATATCTTACCTGACACAAAGAGGCAGGAAGAACTGTTATCTGCGTGCCTTTCAGACAAACCAACACTACCTGCTGCTACCCAGCCAAGAGCCGTGTTGCGAAACAACGGTAGTTTGTTTGAGAAACTGTCGAGCTGAAATTGTTCTGCGCCGATAAGATCGTAAAAGAATTCTGCTCCAATGAGAATGTCTATGGATGATGACACATTAAATTGAGGATCCGCAAGGTTTTCTAATATAAACTCTGGAATACTCCAATCTGTGATGTTGATATTTTTAGTGGGTAAGCACTGACCAGTAATTGAAGGTATTACGTGAAATGTCATGATTCGTTCAAAGGAACCGGACCGCGAAGAAATCTTTGTTCTTACCACCGACCCCACCTTGATGGTAGTGTTATGCAACCCATGTATCGGAATATTAGTCATTGTCTTTAACAATCGTAATTGATGAGCTAATTCCCTGGTTATGAAGTTGAGTTGCGAGCCGCTGTCTAACACAACCCGAGCATGACGGGTTTTTCCCTCTGAATTGTTGACATTCACTACTGCTGTCGACAACAATACATGAGAGGAAACATCATTGTTGTGATTGTGCAATGAAACAGCATTACTACTATGTTGCTCATTAAGGGGAGACAATGAAGTATTATTGGACACAATACTCTTGTTTGAAGTTTGACTATTATTGTGGTTCGGTGACCCTTGGTCCCTGTGAAGCAAGGTGTTGTGTTTATCCTTGCACAGCTTACAACATGAACGAGTGCACTCGTAAGCGAAGTGATTTCCAGACAGGCAATTAACACAGAGCTTATGCTTCTTGATCTCCCGCCATCTGTCATAAACACCCATAGAAGTGAAGGTTCTGCATCTAAATATGGGATGTTCCTCCGTGCAAAGCGGGCATTTCTGATTTTTCTGTGAAAGGAAACAATTTTTTTCTGGGTTCGTGAATGGCCTCGGTTTGAAACCAGATGCATTCGGTTTAGATGAAACGCCTACCTGCTTCAGCTGTTTTGTGCGATCACAATTCTTAGTTTCGATCGATTCCAATGCATTACATGTTTCGAGTAGAAATTTGTCCAGTGTCTGATACGATGGAA